>VZTF01003688.1:753242-997054 GCA_013397755.1 Cnemophilus loriae | reverse complement strand
CTTCTCTCCACTCCCCGCCCCTGCCCTTGTCGCTGCGCCCCGCTGCCCCCCGCGCTGCCCCCGGCCCCTGCCCCGCCGCCGGCACCATGCGCGGGCGGCCGCGTTGGGCGGCAGGCGAGGCTGCGGTGCCGGCGCGGATGCCCCCTTCCTCCTGCCCTCGCCCGCTCCAGGCGACCCGCTGAGAGATGGACTTGGCAGGCGTGCTGCTGGCGCTGCTCCTCGTGCTGGTGCTGGTTGTCTCTCTGCTCTCCAACCTCCTGGTGCTGCTATGCTTCGTCTACAGTACGGAGATCCGCAAGCAGGTCGCCGGGGTTTTCCTGGTGAACTTATCCTTCTGCAACCTGCTTCTCACCGTTCTGAACATGCCTTTTACCCTGCTGGGCATCCTGAGGAACCAGCAGCCCCTCGGGGGCTGCGTCTGCAAGGCGGTGGGTTTCCTGGAAACTTTCCTGACTTCCAACACAATGCTGAGCATGGCAGCGCTCAGCATCGACAAATGGATTGCCGTGGTGTTCCCCCTAAGCTACACCAGCAAGATGCGGTATAAGGACGCTGTGATACTGATGGGCTACTCGTGGCTCCACTCCCTCACCTTCCCCTTGGTATCCCTGTTTTACTCATGGGTAGATTACAACAGCGTTTATGCCTCTTGCACCTTACACCTGAAGGAAGAGACGGAGAGGAGAAGGTTTACAGTGTTCACCATCGTCTTTCACTCCACCAGTTTCATGCTGTCTCTGGTGATCTTGTGTTTCACCTATTTAAAGGTGCTGAAAGTTGCCCGGTTCCACTGCAAGCGGATAGACATTATTACCATGCAGACTCTGGTTTTGCTGGTGGATATCCACCCCAGGTAATGCGTGCGCGTCCGGATCCACAGCCCCCGGTCACTCGCGGTGGTTACCCCGGGCGGAAACGATATCCCGCCTCTCCAGCACCCTTTCCTGCCTGCCCCTGCCGCATGGCTAGCGCTTCTGCCTCTAGTTTCAGACGCTGCTTACCGTGCCAGGAACGGTGGCTTGTGCATTTGTAGCCTTCTCCGTTTAAATGCTAATCGGTTTCTCCGGGTCATCCCACTTGCCTGAGCTCTCTTTAAGCGGGAGTCGCTGCTTTGCTGAGTGCGATCGTCCCGAGGCTCGGCGGGGCCGGGGCTATCCTCCTTCCCTCCGGGCTGCCCTCCGCTCCCCCGGGGGATTGCCCTCCTCCCCTCGGGGCTGCCCTTCCCCCGGACCGGGCTGCCCTCCTACCCCCGGGGGCTGCCTTCCTCTACCCTTCCCTTCCCGGGAGCAGGGGCTTTCGGGCGTGGAGAAGGCTCTGCCCCTCTCCCTTGGGCTCACGTCTCACCTCCTCCCGTCTTGCCTTAACACCCTTACTGCCCTTTTCCCTTCGCAGTGTGAAGCAGCGCTGTCTGAACGAGCAGAAACGGAGGAGACAGCGGGCTACCAAGAAAATCAGTATTTTTATAGGGTCGTTCGTGATCTGTTTTGGTCCTTACATTATCACCAGGTTAGTATCCCCTGTCGGGGTGGGGGACTTTGCAGGACCAGAATGTCCTGTGATTTGCAGGTGCTTGGGGGTCCTACAGCTAATTTTGGGGGGGCAGAGCCGAACAGACCCTCGGGGCCGGTTTTGAGAGGCAGAGCACACGCGCGCACACACACACACACACACACACACACATGCACGCACGCAAACACCCTGACACGCCGCTCCTGCCCGCACACCCAGTCCTAGGGTGCAGGCCCTGCAGGACCCTGGCTCTCCTTCCCTCATTGCAGCCAGGTCTGGAAGCCTCTGCCAAGACCAAGTGGCTTTTAGGACAAGTACCAGGAATTAATTACACGCCAGTGCGAGATAAAAGCAGTTGAAAAGACTTGACACCCTGCCTTATTAGCACAACCCTAGCAATAGAGAGGAAAACAGACAGACTTTCCTGATTAGCTTGGATTTTTTTATTTATTTTTTTTTTAGGCATAAGGCCAATCTTGCCTCTATTGGAAGCTGAGTTGATATAATTTAAATTTGTCCAGGTTGATAACTTGTCAGATAAGATTTCTGTCTGGAAACATTAATGCCTGTAAATATATTGTTAAAGGTGCAGCACAGACTTGTGATGAGGTGTAAAAATTATCTCCCAGGAAAAGCAATAATTAGACTCCTTAAATGTATAGGAAACACCATGTTCCTTAACTGGACAGAATTATAGGCATCCATCCTGGTGGTTTGCACCTTTTCAAGTGTCCATGCATCACTGTTGTTATGTACTTGTGTAGTATTCATACAATAGATGATTATTATTATTTTTAAACCTTGCTTAAACGAGTGAGCTGGAAGTCAGTATAACTACACTGAATCACAGCACCCCAGGATTTAGCCTTTCATCTCTAAACTAAAATGGGCTACATCTTTCACAAGTGACTTATAAAAATATTTCCCACTTCACGGTGTGTTCAAGACAGCCTTGAAGAGTGCTGACTTGTGTTGAGGAAGGTGCACTAGTGTGCAAATCCCCCTGGTGAGGGCTTCTTCAAGGTTGCTACCAAGCTGCCAGTGTCTGCAGCCACACCAGCTCACAGAAACCGGCCAGCTTTAGTGCTCTGATCTTGCACAGTCACACACATACAGGCCATTTACAGTCGGTGTCACTGCCCTTGTATGATAGCAGTAGGGGACAGGTTAAGGGCAGCGCACTCAACAGACAGTACTTTTTTAATTTTTAAAGTGACATTTATTTCAGTTCCCATCTGCATGTTGAAAGGGATTCCTTCCTGACTGCCTGTATAACTACATCTTTTTTCTGCGGTTGAAAGGATTATTACAAATATTAACATTACATCACAGTGTTAAAAGGTTAATTTATCACTGTTCAGTACATTTTGAGTCATTTTCTATTCAGTTTTGCCATAACCAGGATGCAATTATGTTGAGCAAAGTGGATTTTGCCATCTTCTTTCCATCTGAACATTACCAACCTCAGCAAATTCCAAACACGGCCACATTTTTCAGAGTGGAGGTATTTCCCATAAACTTCTAAAATGAAAGTTACTTCCTTCTTCAGACCTTGCATTTGGCAAACGTGAGATGGTGCATTTTCTGTGTGTGACAAACTGGTACCTACTGACTCACTACAGAGAAGGCTGAGGGCTGGTTTATGGAAATGTGTGTCAAGGTACAGCTTCTGCCTGTCACAGGGACTGAGCTGGTTCAGTGACAGCAGAATGGGAAGTATTTGGGGAGGACATCCTAAAAAGGTCCTTGTCTCAAAGATGAGACAGTGCCAAGACAGCACTACATGAAAGGTGGTGATGGAGGTGAGGCTGGAGAACTCACTGCTGTGCCTGTTTCTCCGTTCTTCCCTCGTTCTGGTTTTCAGGGGGGTGGCACTGAAGCAATCTCTGGGGAGGCAGTGTGAAAGCCATCCTCCTTGTTTTCTTGCTCTTGGCCTGGTGACTCAGGTTGCCTTGTGAGCTCAGTATTTGCTCCTCACTTCAGAAATTTGAATGAGATTAGGCTCATTAGCAATATATTCGTCTGTTCACTAAGAGACGACAGATGAATTTCATCTCTCTTGTAACAGCACTGAAAGCAAGAAAATTATACTAAGATGCATTCAGATGGGTATTTCTAAGTCTGACTTGTTTTGGCCAGACCCTTTATCTTATTAAAATCTGTGTAATTTTTCTTCTGTTGGCTTCAGTGCAATTAAGTCTGGATCCATAATGCATTAATGGGAACATAGCAATACATCTATTTTCGAGACTGAATGATACCTTACTCTTCTTATTTAGTGTCTTTATAAAAACATCAATTGTGTAAATATCAATTATATATTTCTTGTATTAGGATGATATGCAGGATGGGATAAACCTAAGCAATCATGTAGCAATTGTCATTTATTGTACATTTATTTCTCATATTTTGTGTCTTTCTGTTCTACCTATTTTGAATTCACTGGAACTTTTTCTGAGCAGCTTCAAACAGAAGTCATCTGTTTTTTTAAATGCACTTGCCATAGGAATGATTTAACTTTTAGTCACATAAATAAGAAATTTTCCTGTCACTTGTTGCAATGTTCAGTCTGAATGATGGTAAGTCAGCTTTTCTATGAGGAGGGACTGGAACAGCTTCAAAAGTCAACACCCTGCAAGTTGGGAGCTCTGCATTTTGGAAAGAGGACAGAAGGTTCTTCAAGCCTCGAGAAAGCTTCTGATCTTACCTCTTTGAACAGTGATGTCTTAGAGTACAGAAAAGGGCTATTTTATCTCCCAGAACATTTTCTTTTCTTCTGGGATGAATAGAGCAAAATAGCATACTCTTGCTCCTGCAAAAGGTTTTACAAAAGATATACACAAAACAAAAATTCCTCACCCTGTTCTTTCCATCTTCCTGGAGGATTTGCTCACTGCAGATGAGCTGGGCAAGACATTTGCTGGAATAGTCTGAAGGATTGCCCTCACTTCTGTTGAAAAATTGTTTAACTTAGTTGCAGTTTCTGCCCCCATGATTAATGCTTCCCTCTCAGCTGAGGTGCTGAGGCCACTAATCATCCGTGAAGCACAGACCAGGAGACACAGGTCTCAAGGCAGCTGACTGGTCATATAATGATGATAAAAGTGTTGTCTCCTCGTTTTCTTTGGCCGATCTAGCAGTCAGCTAAATGCACACTGAAATTTCCATGGCTAAATAGTTGTAGGTGTGCTGCTAAGCATACTGTGGGACTGCAGGTGCCAGTCAGACCTCTCTGAAATGCTGCCAGGTTGTTCTTCATACTACAATGGTCTGACATGACTCCTCTTTGCATCCGTGTTAATTCACCACAGTGGTGTAATGAAGGTTTGCTGCTCTGTGTCTGAGGGGATGGATTCAGTGACCAAGCCCAGGTTTCTGGTGTCATTCGAGATGCTGCATGCTATCCAAGTCCTTTACCTAGGCTGGCAGATATGCCACAGGACCTAAAGCAGACCTCCCAGGAGCACTAGTCTGATGCCAAAAGGGTTATGTCCAAATGTCTCAAGTGTCACTAGACAGCTCTACTCAGGCAACTGAGGTCAGTGAGTCTGGGTGCCCCAAGTCACATGTGTCTATCTCAAGCTTGCTGTGGGAGAGAGGTAGTCAATTATGTCACCACAATTTCGGCCACTTACCAGCATAGCTCAGTAAATTCAGAAAGTGAGTAGTAAACTGCAGCACTCTCTTATCTCTGCTGCACAGAAGCATTACCATGGAAAACAGTTTTTCCCTCTTTCCATAGTAGGAATTGATTTTGTCTCCCAGTGGCCTTGCTAGGAAAGTTCTCTTTGCCCTTACTGAATGTGAGGAGTAAGTACACAGCCCTTCTGCAGGGACTGTGTGCTGTAAGTAAATAAATGTTACTTGAATGTTTCATGAAGCATGAGTTGAGCGCTGGGCTCAGTGTGAATATAACGCTCAAGTGTTTCCATTTCTCTTTAATGTTTAACAGGTTGATAGAGCTCCTTCCTTTTGTTACCATAAATTACTACTGGGGAATTATAAGCAAGTGCCTCACCTACAGTAAGGCTGCATCAGATCCGTTTGTTTACTCGCTTTTACGTCAACAGTACAAAAAAGTTCTGATCAACATTGTCAACAGGATACTCAAGAGGGACCTGTATCCGTCATCGGGGTACAACAGTTCTCTCGACACCGAAAACGATTACTGCTTGCACAGAACAAACTGACAACATGAAAGCACTCCCCTTCCAGGTAGACAGGTGTTTGCTGCTGCTGGAAAGCTGCCTTTCTCCTCTCATGCTGACAGTGGTGACAGTGTCTCCAGGGTGTGAAGGCTGGACACATTTCATCGTGGACTTTCATGAAAGGCTCTTCCCTGGTCTGCAGCCAAGCACAATTCATGGCAAAGCTTTGTCTCCGAGCGAATAGAGTTGGCTTGGGGGGTTTTAAGAGAGCCTTTCGAGGCTTTAGAGAAGCTTAGACAGCTCTTAATGTTCCATGTGTGAAGACTTGGTACGTCTCGGAGCGTTCCATATCAGACAGGATATTCCAGTGTCTTCTGGGAGCACAGGAATCCCCACACTGGAAGGACAGGTTCAGAGTCCTCCGTGCTGCGCATGTAACTCGGCAGCCCAGGATCTGCTGTTAGTTTTGAACATTAAAAATAGATCTTTTAATTGATTGATTTATTGTATTGGTGCCTCAAGTGAGTCAGCACTTTGAATCTGAGATTGTTCTCATTTATTATTATTATTTATTACTAGGCATCACGATTGTAACATAGCCTTTAGGAAGTGGTACATATATTTGATATGCCAGTATTCTATCAAGCATAACCAAAGTCCACATATCTGAGTTACTAATATTTAGCACTTCAGTGGTATGTGATTACAATAATTGCAGCAACAGTAACGAAGACATGTATGGAATTTAGTTAAATAGCACTGTAGTTCCATCACTGAGCTAGTAGTCCTATTCAAGCAAGCTTTTTATTCAGAAAAAAAAATTAGTAGAAGTGACAGATACCATTGTGTTTAAGACCTATTACTTCAGAATCTATCTGTTTTCAAAGAAAAGGCTAAAATATATTAATTCTTTTTAAGGGATATATAATGTGTAAAATGTTTCATTCATTGGCTATATATGGTGGATTGTCATAATACTGTACAATCTTTTCTTTAATAATGATTAATTAATCCGGTGATTTTAACTGACAAAAAGAGATGTGAGAAATATTATAACAGACCTGCTGCCAAATGCCCAGAAATATAAAGCTGCTTTGTTATTATATGTATTTTTCTCTTTTATTTCTTTTTAAATTTAAACAGGTTTTGGAAAAATGTGGGTATTATTTTTGAACAATATTCCTTTGATTATGTAAGACATTTATTAAAATTTAAGAATTCTATGGCATTCAATAAACGACTATTTTCTAATTGAGTACATAAGGGGAAAAGTAAAGCAATTCTAAAGTATATTTTAAGAAAAATAAAAAGAAAGATGACAGTAAAGTACTCTTATTTTTTATGTAAAAATGGACTTGACCCTATAAAGCATTGAGAAGGCTATTTCTGGTCAAACTAAGCATATGAGCATGTGATTAGGCACAAATACAATTTTCTTTGAAGCTAACAGTTCTATTTCCATGCTGAAAATTAAGTACACACTCAACTGTTTTGCAAAATCAACGTTGAGCAGTCAGCACATTGAGAGGGTTTTTCCCACCATCCACAGTGAGGAAGGAGAGTGTCGTGTTCAGTCCCACCGAAGTCAAGGAATGATGATGCTGCCTAACAAACACAGTGTTCTCTTACCTCCTGCTTTTAATCTCTGGGGCCTTTATGATGCTCTTTTTCTCTTTCTTTTCCCCCATGCAAGTACCTTAGGCCTCTGTGCTTTGCATCTATAGTTCTGCCTGTGTTTAAATTGAATGTACTACAATGGTTTTGTCTTCTTAGTAAAGTATTTGTACTCTCTTCAATTTTGTGTAAATACAGTATTTCAGAAAAAAAAGTTGTCTATGGAATTTTTTCAGCTAAGCTGTCTTCCTGTCTCCCCATGCCTCCCCCTCTTCCATGGCTCTAGAGAAACCTGATGTTTCAGTCTTTCATTTCAGCTGCAACATAAGGACCCGCTAACTCTGTGGGGAGTGGGAGGGATGCTAAATTTTCAGTAATTTTGTAGTCAGTTTTGTGCCAAAAAGTTTTAATAGCCTACAGTAGCTGTCCATAAATAAACATGAGCTTAATGATACCTGCAGTTGTTAGCTTACCCTTGGTTTCCTAAACAAAATGATCCTCGCTTTGGGAAAGGAATGTGTTACATACAGTTAAGTGTATTAAATTGTCACCTTCAAGATATACAAATGAAATAAACTGTTATTATTAGAGAAAATGGTACAGGAGAAAAAAAATGAACTTTAAAGCTATTACAGTAATAAACTTCTAAATCTAATAAGCTATAAGCTGCATTTTTAAAGGATAAAACAGAACCTAGTTAAAATGCTACCTCTGCTGTTAGGTTAAATAACGCTGCTTACATATGCCAGTTGAGGGTGTACACTTTACAATACCACTCAACCTCACTAAGCATTGAATATTTCTGGAGATGCTCAGGTCTAGATGGAAAAAAGAAATATTTGAGCCTGCACTAGGTGTTGCAGAACATCTTTTAGATTTCATTTCCACATGGAATTTTAGGAAGCCAAGGTCTACAGCACTGCAGACTAGAAACTAAGGAGGGGCAAGGAGAGCTCTCAGTCCTGATTTGCAATGAAGTTTAACAGCCTTGTCTAGCATTAACAAAAGACATCTCCCCCTGCTCAGTATGCAGGTAAATTTCTCCTTTCTCTCTTCTCACCACCCACTCCCCACCAGAGAAGGACTTGCTCTACTTTTCTAACAAAGCAGGAAACATTCAGTGAGAGGTCTCACTTTCATTCTCTTGGCTTCCTGCCATAGGCAGAACTCATTAGGTTTATGCTTTATTCACCATGCTGTGGGTTATTCAGGGATAGGAGGAGCTAGAGGGAAACCACACTCTGTCCCCATTGTCCTGGAATGACACAAAAAGTATCCAAGGATTTAGTGCTACATATATTTTACATGATGGGAACATTCACCAGAGGTTGTGGATTCCCTCTTACTGACATATTCACATTTTAGATAAAACAGCGGGTACACAGTCCTGACAGTAGGGTTTAGTTTGGACTTCCAACAGAGCTGAAGTGTGATATCCAAAATGGCCTCTTGCCACAGACACACTCTTGCCAACACAAAGGCAGTGCTCTAGGAAACTTCATCTGGATTTCCTGCCCAAGGGCCTGGAGTGCCTTTGCTAAGAGACAAGAGACTGGCAAATACTCAGCAGGTGTGTTGTGGAGGTGGAAATGCCATAGGGGTCAGCAGGAACTGCCTGAGACTGTGATTTCCTTGGCAGGAGGTGATGTCACCCACCTGTGGCTGCTGAGGGCAAAGGATGGCAAGTTGTTAGAAGAGTGTGCAAGAGAAATTTTCCCAGAGCAGTAGGGCCCCAAAAAAGCTCCTGGGCTGTGGTTTTTCAGCTCCTGGTTGCAATTCAAATTAACAAATTCCTCTCCTCTTCTCCAAACTTGTATTTTGTCTGCTGAGACTCGAGCTGAGAACTGCACCTTCCCTGAATGACATCTTCCACCTAATGGCAGTCAGGGTATAAACTTTGCAGCATAACAAACCTTTTAATTAGTCCATGCAACTGAGGAGACATTAAACCTTAATTCTTAACACACGTTCACCAAAATATTTCCAAGCCTGATGATTTGGATATTTTCAGGAGAGATCCAGGATGGCATTTTGAATCTGCCTTTTCAGAGGAAGAAATTGAGTCTGTGTGCCTCATTTCAATTGCTGAGTGCTCTGATACTCATTTATGGAAAAGAGGGTCACCTCTTCAAAAAGACAATAAAGTAGTTTTGTTTCGGGTTTTTTTTCAGGTAAGCTCTGGGAGTGACAGACTGAGTTTCTGAGGCAATAAAGTCAAAGTATTGCTTAGACTACAGATTCCCAAAAGGTTTAGGTATGAGCTGGCTCCCAGCCTGCTAAATCCTGACAAGATGGATGTGCTTCACTACAAGTGCAAAAACAAAACTAGTTTTCTTGGATGCAAACTTTAGTGTCTCCGAGCTTAGATGGCAGCTGAGCACTAAGGACCTCGAATTCTGTGAATTTTCTCCACAAGTTCCTTAGCCTCACTGAAGAGCTGGCATGTTATTCATCTGGGTAAATCAGCACCTAATAAACTTCTGCAAATAACCTGTGCAGCTCAGTGATTACTGAATTCATATTTACCTTGTCTTAACGTGAGTAATGCTGGTATTGAACGTAAATTTCAGATCTAATTGCAATGTTAGTCTTGTTACATGGTTAAATACATTTACAGTTGGAGTCTATGCCCTCAAAAGTAGTTTCCAACTTAAATGGCTCTATGATTTTAAGTGAGAATACAAGTTTCTTAATTCAAGTGCTTGGATATGACCAGAGACTGATCATGCTCTTTACAACTGTGGGTTAAAATTTGAGCTCTTTGATAAATTTAGCAGCATTGAGCCTTGTTGAAAAAAAAAAACCTATAAAAAGATATTCAAGCACCTCTATGTAAAAGGCTTAAAAAAAAAAAATCAAACACAAAATACAAACTGAAGAGAACTATCTAGTGTGAGTGGGAAGGTTTGACTACATCACCTAGAGGGCATATTTTCTGTTGTATTTGAGGTGTTTTTTTCTCCCCAAATAATTACGTGCACTTGTGCACACGGAATGAACAAGCAACTGTGTGTCTGTCTCAAAAGCACATAGCATATTTCAGTACTGTGAGGAGCAAATGGCTTGTTCAGTCTGGTTCAGGAGGACACCTGGTTTGTGGGAGGTGTTAATTACACAAGTAAATTAGAGGTTCTGCTTTTTATTTTTAGAAAGTAGTCCAATTAATATTTAATGGCTCAGTTGGAGACACAGCAGAGATGACCTTAAGAAAGGTTGTAAATATATGAATATCTTTCAGTACCATGAGCCTGGGGGAGTAAAATGTCACCTGGCACAGTATATGCAGCCAGCTCCTTCTCTGAGCTGGAGCTGCTTTTCCCTGTGGCTTATGAACAGGAAACAGGCCAAATGACTGGTCCCATTTCTGCATATCCCTGATTCTTCTCCCTTTAATGTCAGATTTTCCTTGGCAGGACAGGAGGGTGCATGATGCAGACTTGGTGCTTCTGCTCTTCTCTGTAAGTGAGCAATGCATGAACCATGAGCTGCTCCCAGCCAGGCTTCTCATACATTCTCTATGCAAATGAAACATATTGCAAAGCAGGTATGTTAGATGTCATAGGGTCCATATGGTTTTAAAGGTATTTTTGAGTGTTGAGAGCTACAGTTCATTCCAGTCCACTGATAGCACTTTTTAACTAGATGCCTTAAAATACTATAAACCGTAACTGAAGCACCTTCATTTCAGTGTCCAATCTATTATCACTAGAGTGCAAATTGTTGAGCATTCCACTGTGGACAGTAAAGATGCCAAACAAAACCCAAAAACATCTCCTTTGGGACATAACCTAAGCTTTGTTGTGTATGTTTCATCCATCTCACTGCATCCTGCTGTTTGCATGTGTCATATATAGGTTCGTATCCAGCGAATTTGGAGCAAACTATCCAACATATCTTTAAGTGTCCAAGTTTCCTTCTCTTTACCAAATGGATTGAAATCTTCAAACCCTTTCCAAGAAAACTCCTCATGCCTAACACTAGAGTAGTTTTACTTAACCCACTTTCCCAATTTGATATTTTTTCCAACCAAGGTGTAGCACTCAAATTGAACTCCAATGAAGCCTGACTGTAAGTGGCAGACTCATTACCACCTTCTTTTCACTTTTATAATTCCTGTCCTTACATATCCAACCACTCTGTTCTCTTTGCTTGCAGTCGTCAGCCCTGATGCACATCTTCAGAATGTTTTCTGAAACCCGATAAATTGCTCAGTGCCCTTGCTCCATGTCATGGGATTGGAGATTGGGTTTGTGCGGTATGTTTGTGTGTGCCTCCATGGAAATATTTAAACATGTTTTAGGTCTTATGTTTCATATTTATCCTTTATCATGGGAAAACAAAATGTTGATTGGTGACACATGACCTTTGTACTACAAAAGACTGCTGATCACTCCTTGCAGATTCATAGCTCAGGCTGGCTTTCAGCTCGAAATCTGGCTTTTCAGCTAATCAGACCCTTATTGTTATCATTGCTAATGAAGCCTGCTTTAGACATTTAAAATATCTTTTGGGCTTCTCACACAGTAGTCTGAATACTTCATTACCCTTTTATTCTTAATACCTTGCTGGAAGCCAGATAAGCACTAGAACTGCTATTCTCAGGAGACCTGAGGCACAGACAGATGAAAGACCACACAGCCAGGAAAGGATCACATTGCATGACACATGGTTTAGAAGATACCTAGGAATGGAAGGCAAATAATGTCATCCTGAATCTGTCTGTTGATCTTTTGCTCAAAGTTTCTCAGGCATTTAAAAATGTGCTTCTCATGATGGTTAGGCATACCTCAGAGTTGACAGTGAAGCTGAATTTTTGGGAGAAAGATATTTAGGATACAAGAATAGGATGCTCCTCCTCGTCTCATCCTGAGGAGCTTGCCGTGCCAGCACCATGCAAAAAAAGGAGTGGCAGATACCCCTTACTCATAAAACACAGCTGCATGTGTTGAAGTCACAGCTCCCTTTTGTGCTTTTCTAGATGGAGCTTCAGTGGGTCTTCTCTGGGCATGACAGCTCAGGCTGGAGTCTCTCTTCTTGGAGAACACCACCTTGGCTGGGCTGGAAGTTTGGTAGAAATTTGAGATGCTGTGCATGAAAGACAGCAGACTCCATGTGCAGGATGGTGAAGTTCAGTGGGTAGGGCGTTTATCTCAAAGGAGGGATGATGCCTCTGCCTCTCTTCTGAGGGCTGCTTGTATCCCATCTGTGTATTACATCTCACTCATTTTGTTAGTCGGCAGAAAATAAGTTTCCTGAATCAGAAAATAAGTTCAGGGAAAGATCCTGACTTTACTGACTTCAGGTGGAGGTAAGCAAAGATTTTACTTGAAGGTTTTCATCTGTAGACTCCAAGCCTGAATTTGCAGAAATCTTTTGAGAAGGTCATGTAAGACCACCTCAGTTATGAAGTCTGCTCACTGAATGAATCACATTAAAGAGAAAAAATACAGTTTGACTCTTGTATATCCTAGAAAACCACCTTAAGAGCACTGAATGGAAATGTAATCTAAGGTGTACGTTTTTCTTCAAGTGACAACAAAGATGTCAAGCACACTAAGAACACAGATGGTGTGGCTATCGAGGAGCCTGCACTCCAGAGCTCTGACAGTCGCTTACACCTCTGAGCCCTTTTCTCCCTGAGCTTTCTCACGTGGCTGCGCACACTCCTGCTGTCCTCTCTCTGATGGATGCCTGTGGCTTGCTGAGCATCTGCAATCACTCCAGCCAACCAAATGTGGCACTTGTAAGCTCCTTTCTTTTAGACCCAGAGGAACACAGTGACAGTGGTTCCGAAAAGCAATTCAAACCCACGGTATGTGCCTTCCTTCTTAAACCCCCTGTTTATTCTTATTATTCATAAATTACCTCCTACTCAATTATTTTAATCTCTGGCCTTTGAGCTGAACAGAGACATGAACAGCATTTGCTCTTTGCACCTCTGCCAGCCTGTCTTCCCTTATCTACTGCTGGAAGCTCAGTCAATTCCCATGCTTCCTCCACCTTCATCAGCTTGTGAAGTTCCTACCTGCCCTCTGGTTTCTCATGTCGGCTGAAAGGCAGGCTATTCAGCCTTCTGTCCTTGATGCATTCCCTTGGGCTATTGTGATGGTATTCTCACTTCTTCTTTTCTTTTTTTCTTTTTTTTCCCCGTGTGGTTTTTGTTTTCTGTGGGGTTTCTTTGTTGTCTTTAATCAGTTTTCCACCGACAGCCTTTTCAGTTTTTTAATTTTGTGCAGCTGAGCAGGATTGCAAAATGCAAATTAAATAAACTAGGAAGAAAGCTGTGCCCCTCAATTTTTTGTGCTCAAGAAAGAAAGCTAGTAAATGAATAAAACCAAGAATCTTACTGAATCTACTTTGTCCCTTGGGATTACAGCCTACCAATTTCTGCAGTCAGTGGCACATAGAGAGCAATAATATGACTACTGTCACATTCTCACTTTCAGATAAAATTACCAGATATCCATTTATGGCTGAATCAAGGTATTCAGCATGAATTCCTCATAAAAATAAAATTCTTACTGTTAGAGCCTCCATAAATCTTCCCACCTACAGTCCTAATAAGCATAATGAAGGGAAGATTGGATGGAAATGCAACCTTCCCCACGTGGATGCATAGTGGGTTTCTCCAGGCTCTTCCTGCAATGGATAAATGTCTGTAATTGCCCTGGCACTTCAGAATCTCTATGTCCAAAATCTGATGCTCTCAGGTTCAGCCCTTGAGTGTCAGCCACCTTTTGATTTTCAGCTGATTTTCATATCATGATATGAACATGCAAAAAATCCAGATAAATGGATTCCAGGACCTTTAGCTTTGTAATTTCCCCCACTGCCATGACATTGATTTGATGAGCCCTGAGGGTGGCTGTTGTTACGAAACTGGAAGCAGAAGAGGACCAACATAAGGTGGAGTATGTAAATAGCTTACCCTGACACCCTGACTTCCTCACAGAGGTTGGACTTGCCTTCTGGTACCAGTTTACTCCAGGGAGAAAGAAAGGGTGATTCAAGCTCTGTCTAGCACAATAATCTGCAAGGAAATGGAAAACCACAGGAATTCCTCTGGATATCTGTTCTCCAAATTTGTACTGCTTAGCAGTGGTTTAAAGGAAGGTCCTGAATAATAAAAAATTCTGACAAGTAAAGTTAATATCTTTTGATGAGACACTAGTTCTTTTTTGTTCCCTAATGATAGTAAAAGACAACTCAGTGATATGAACAGTGGAGAGAAGTTAGAAAAATGCAGATTTCCAGTTTTCATAGGAATCTCAGCATCACAGTAGCTCAGGTTGCTAATGTTATGACTAGAATGACCATTGACAGCCTTGGAGCTGCTAAAGGTCTTGTCCTGAAGCCTTGCAGGCTGAAGAAATCTCTCCCATAGAGTTCAGTTTGATATGTGGATGATAAGGCATTTGTCATACCTGTTTAAACTTTAGCAGCTCTGGATCAGCTCTTTGACCAGGGAAACATCATGATATCAGTAGCACTAGACTACTTTACCCTGGCAGAGGTTTTATTCCAGAATGCTGGGTTTTTCAAAAAGCAGAGAGGAAGATCTGACTAACTGATGGAGCTGTTCCCAGAGTTTAGCCCACGACTGGTATTGTTCTCACAGTTTAGTCTGTGGCTACTAATTAAGACCTTATAGCCGTTCTTTTACTCTCCCTACTGCCCTGTGCTGATTCTCTTGACCCCTCATAACTGTGCCTGCTCTATTCAACTTATTTTTTCAGACCCTTGACTATCAAATTAGGCATTATTTGGCCAAGAAAAAAGAGCACAAATTATTTCCTATGATGAGTCAATGCTTAAGCCCCCATCCAAGTTGTTACCTCTCTGCAAATCCTTTCCAATTTGTTAATGCTTTTCCTGAAATGGAAACACTCATGCTTCTAATGTCATCGAATGCACAATAGCCTGACTGAAGGATGGCACATAGCAGTGCTTGCAGGACTCTCTAGTGGCTCTCTAGTGGACCCTGGGACAGGCCACACGAGGCAGCCCTGAAACACACAGCACCCCCACCCTGCCCTCCCCACACAGGATTTGTGCAACCTACATTTGACATAGAAATCCGTATCTAGAAACTAATGAGTTTCTTACAAATAACTTGGGGAGCCAGGATGCTGCATGTGGATCTGGCATGAGTTATGCCCATGTAGACATAAATAAAGCTGAGAGGACAACACTGGGGTCAGAAGGCTGTTCGTGATGCCTCTGTGGGGTTGGGTATCGTGCTGCTGAAAATCCTGGCAGCACGGGATCCTGAATGACCTCAGGGACAGCCTCCAGCCTGGTTTCTGCCCCTTTGCTATCTCTATCCAGTACCTTTGGTGATTGTGGGCAATTCAGCACATCTTTAATCTGAACATGATGAGTGGAGCATGCCTGAATACCTCAGGCTAGAAATACTGCCTTCCAAGGATTGTCTGGGGAAAAAACCAATGGTTTTATATTTGGTCTGTGGTTTCCACTTGTAGGTGTTTTGATACACTGATAGATGTTTCGTAAATTCTTTGAATAAATGCAGAAAATAAAATCTGAACTGAGAATCATTATCTTTTGAAAGATTCTCTGTTTATTTTTTATAGGCTCTGCCACTTCAAAGAGTTGGAAACTTGATATAGAAAACAAATACTAAAACACGTAAAAATTATCATGGCACAGATATTTAGTGTAGTATAGATTCTCAGTATACTGCTATGTAACTTTAAAGTGCTTAAATATCTTTTAAAACATTCTATTTTGACTACTTTAACAGGGTTTTTCTCCTGCTGTTAAGTCAGACTTGTGTCTCAGAAGTGTATTTGTGAAAGTGAAGTTAAAATCGTCAGAGTTGTCATGCTAGTATCATCTGAAATGGCTATTGGTTCTTGCTATCTGAGATGAACTCCCAGTTTTCTGGGGAGTGCCAACCTTGGAGGGCCTTATTTTTCTTTGGAAAGTGCCAAGGATCTGATTTAAAAGCATCAGGGTCTCTTACGTATTTCCGCCATCGTGTATCTACAAACTACAGCACTCCAAATCACTTTTTCAAAATGCTTCCCAGCACCTCTGCGAATGTGCAAAGCAAGCCCTAGAGAACTTCTTTTGAATGTTTTGGCATTAATGCTCTGTGAGACAGAGAGAAGAGATGAAGTGAAATGAGTCTCAAAATAGGACTGTCAAGTTCTTTTCTGGTAGAACTTACATTAATTTTTAATACTCCATCTGTGATCAGAAGAAAAGAAAGACCTTTAGTTCTCAGCACAGATCTTTTTTCTAGCACACATTTTTCCTTGTAGCTGTTATATATTCAGTTCTATGATTCACTAATGTATTTGTATGACTTTTTTTGCTTTATGGGAGTCAGGCAGAGTCACCTTTGGGCCTCATCTTGAGCTAAAGGAGCAAAATGCAACACCAGTAACCCCTCAGCAGTAATCCCGCTCTGCTGCTTTACATGTGGGAGTAATAAGAGGCAGCCTTTGAGAGGATAACAAGGTCCTTATGTCAGCTCTATCCTTTTAATGATTAAATTTAAATAATATTGTGTGCTTATAGAAGGATCTAGTGATCAGTGCATGTTATTTTGCACATGTTCTCCTGGATACAGAATCATATTTATTACTGTTGTCCCTTTGTGGTCTCATTCTACCATCTGGTGCCAGGTTCTCTTCCAGTCATTTGTATCATTTGTGCCTTTGATCATGGCTGGATTTTAACTAGATATCATTTTCTCCTGTCATCAAAAGAAACTTTCTGAGTTCTTTTCTTACGGATTAACTCAAACAAGCACAGAGACCACATGAAGGGTAGGCTAAAAGAAAGGCATGTATTCAGTTGAATCTTTTGGGGATGGTAGGGCCTTCTTCTGTTTTAATTGGTTTCTTCTGCATTATGATAGGATCAGTTCAGTGAATTACCTGGAAGTGGTATAAGCAACTAATTTTGTGGGTCATTGGCTTAGTTAATCTATGACAAGTCGGAAGATTAAAACAGAATTTAATTATCACTGACAGTACTTGCATTGAATTTAAATGATTTAAATATTTTTCAAGAGCTGCATTTTTTAACATGTATTATATTTAATCAGGAAAGAAAGAAGTATCTGTGACTGTAATATTAAGTGGGTGAAGTAAACCCACAAACTCATTGCTTCCTTTTGTTTCTAGCTTATGAGGAAAAACTGGGGGAAAGAAACTGGCAAAACATTTCAAAATGAAAAAAATAAAAATAAAATAATTAAAGACCAATTTTGAAGCCATTGCAGGAAATTTAATTTTTGGAGTATGGTGAGACTGGTTCACACTGAGGAGGTTTACTGGAGCATTATTCTTTCTCCCTTAGTGAGTTGGTACAAATATGTACTTGATCAATAATGATGATGAATAACTGGTAGAGGCTACAGGGAATTTTTGTAGTATTTGACCCATATAGGCAGTTGCAGTCCATGATCCATTCCAGGTTAAACTTTTAGGGTACAGTGTGGGAAAACACGAAAACTTGTTCTCGTGGTCTTTTTCTTTACAGTCTCCCAATCAAATTTCCAGCACTCAACGTTCATGTGTGGCAGTTTCTAAAGCGAGTTTAATCCTGTGGGTCATAAGGGGAACAAACTGAAAGCTGAGATAAAAGGCGCCGCTGAAAAAACTCTCAGTGGGAAACTTAAAAGCTCCCCAAGCACAATGTAGATGGTCCCAGAAGGCACAGAGAAACATCCCAAAATATCTGCTGAAGTGCAGAGCTCAGAATAGCCTGTGTATCTTTAGAATAAATTAGGCATCTCTCTTATCCACATGCATGTTAATTTGAATTAGAAATATTTGTTTGGAGAACAAATCTTTTTCCTTTTTTAACTTAGCAGCTAGAAGCTGAAAGAGAAGCCTTTGTGGGCCTTTTTCAGTTCTCTGCCACTACGTGAAGCTCAATCCGTTCATAAGGAGATAAGGTCTGGCAGAGACAGGTAGAATAGGGTTGGTTTTTTAAAACATCGCTATTGCTTTGCAGGAAGTTGCCGATTTACTCTCTGTATGTCCTGAGAGCAGCTTCTCTTCTCAGCCCTGTTTTGCAGAAACTGAAAAAGGGAGGAAAAAAATTAAAAATAAACAAAAACCACAGAATGTGGATTGGTTACTGCCGTGCAAATGAAAATATCTCCTGGATTAATTTAAACTACTGTAAAGTCCTAAAACCACACCTGCCGACTTTGTGCTGGAGCAGATGTGATGTGCTGCCAAGCACTTTCTGCCAGCTTCACTAGCACCTAGTAGGGGAGAGAATAACAAGCCATGAAATAGCATTTTCATCTGGTCTCTGTTTGTCCTTTAGAAAAGTTATCTAGACAGCACTGCTTCTGTTTATTGTTCAACCTCCTCTCAGCAGAGTCAAAATAAAAAAGAATCGGGTAATGAAACCCTGTGTAAATCTAAGATATTCCTCTGCTAAATTTCTCTTATGATAGTAAGAATCATGAGAATGCAAGCAAGTTAAATGTACTGTATTTAATCCCACTTTGAGTACCTGCCAAGGACATAAACCATTTTTGGTATTTAGACCTGCCTGAGGATTTCTGGATTGCTGCTGTACTGTGGACTGTAGGCTAACAGAAGGGTCAGATCAGGAAGAACATAGTCAGCAATAACAACTAGTGAAATTATCTACCTTTATTGCAGTGATTCAAATGCAAATGATGGAACCCAGATGATGTTGTTACATCTGCTTAACACTCCGGGATTCCCTGGTTCATTTTTAAGATTCTTTTCTACTAAAACCCAGAAATGAAAATAGAGAGGCTGAGAAATCCCTCTATTCCTATCCATCCCTTCCCTAGCTGCTTTTAATGCTTTTAGGTTTGGTCATGCAGCTGTGCAATTCCTGCTAGTTCCATTTGATATAGTTAGCGTTAGCACACAATAAAAATATGAGCAGGGCAAGTGATATACACAAACTGCTTATAATGTGCTGAAAAATAGACAGAGAAGTTAGAAATACTGGATGGCTGGAAATACTGTAAAAGTGGGAAGAGCAGTGTCTGAACTACTGTTCCCCTCAAAAAGGTGCAGGTCTACAGGGGAACCCAGAGGTGACAAACATGCCAAAACTTTACAGAAAGACACACTGTAAAGCCTGGGATCAAATCCCTTGGAAAGGAAGAAAAAAACAGGCAATCCAAGCTAAAAGTGAAATAACCCTTCCAGACCTACTGTTTTCCGTACCTTAAGGCATGCAAGCATGGAAATATTTATAGATGGTGGTGACAAACTGATAAATTTACCTTTGTTTTTAATTACCTGAATGTCATTCTTAGACTCCCATCTATCCTACTTATGTTATAAATTTTTTATCCTGGTACCAAATAGACATCCTGATTGAATATAAAAAGTCTGTGAAAGCTGAGGAACAAAGAAGCTTAGAGCTTGCCAGCTACTGACAACTTTATTTAGTTGGTGCAGTGGAGCTTGTGGAGGATGTGATGTTTGTGGTGTCATCCAGGCACTGAGGACATGTGGAAGTTCAGACAGAAATGAGAGTGAGTCCCATGGTGGCAAGCACACACACATGATTCCAGAAGAGCTGGTTTGTCACCAGCACTCTCATAAGTGTAAGTAGAGAGAGCCCAGTCCTGCTGTCCGTCTGTGGCTGTTCAGGATAGAGGTGCACTGGTGAAAACACACACGCTCCCACTCTGGGTATGCTCACACTCAGACACTCCTCAAACATCAGCACAAGCTGTCAGGTCATGTCTGCACCTTGGGCCCCTTACCCAGACACTGATTCACACCTTGAGTTTTTTCAGATAAGTCCTCTCCTACTTGCTTGCTAATCTAGACTGAAGTTTGCTAGCAAACTACATCTGCACACACAGGTGCACAGGATTGTATTCACTTGGGAAGTATAAACACATCCAGATCTCTCCAGAGGCTGACACCTAGACCTTGCAGCTTACAGCTTAGTCTTTCAGGTTGCTGGCATTTTGACCTTTCAGTACACATGCCTAGGTCAGAGAGGGAGATTGCATAGCAGGACAAAAAATGCCAAGGATTGAACATGAAAATAGACTGGATTGCAGTGATCAGGCACAGGACTCGGTCAGATGAGTGCACAGCTTGGCAGCCGACCTGCATTCAGCCATTTCTTTTAATCTCCTCCTCTGATTTTCCTGCTCTTGGCCTCCCCAATCCACACTGGTTCTTCCCTTTACTCCTTCCCCTTAGCAGGCCATCATAAGTTTTACATGGTCTGAATTCACTTTTAATATCCAATAAAATTGACGTTAACCACATTTTATGTTTCTAATCAGTGACAAAGTTCAGCCTGACCCTCCTCAAGGCTGTGCCCAAATTGTTGCTTTAATGATCCATCAGGCACTGACCAACATGTTCTAGCTCCTGTTAATGTCTCCTTCATCACTTGCTCATTAATTCCTGAGGGTCTGTGGGTTTAATTTATCACTTGTTTATTCTGTTGTTCTGGATAGTCCTCACACTGCCTTCATTTGAGTCTGTTGAAGTTGATACAAAAGTCCGAAGGTTGATCGAACTGGGCAGGGCTGGTGGTCAGGAAATTGATGCATGGACAAGCCACAAATAATAGGTGGATGCAATAGTCTTGAGAACAAGCAATTACATAATGTGTGCCACAGTATTTTAATTCAAGGAAATAGCAAATAAACATTCCCAAATGACACCTAATCAGTATTCCCAGTGGGATGGGACTTTGTCTCATTAGTATTTGAGACTGAGTATTAGGCACAGTATGAATGTGGAGTATCACAGTGTTAATAGCACTGGTGAAAGTAGGGGACAGTGGTTTACAAAATCTTTTAGGGGATCCTGGTAAACGAGGCTTAAATTTGCTAGTGTTTTAAAATACATGGTCCCAAAGTATGTGGCATCTATGCTGGCAGTGGTGGCTGAAGTGCAGTGGGAGGAGGCACTCACAAGGATACAGTGCCTAGGCTGGAGGGTAGGAAACAGAGAAAACGCAGGCAGAAAAACATGCCAATAAAAAAAAAAAAAGAGACGTGAAAAGCTGACAGGACTATAGATAGTACACGATCAGTTCTGCAGCAGAGTTCACCTCCACAAGCATTGCGATGTATGCGACAGAATCTCACCCTACACTCTCAAGGGCTGCAGGAAACTGCAATAAAGACATGAGCATTTCCAAGGGCTGAGGGTTGGCTTCTGTTTGCAGGTATAACCTCTGCTGCCTTTTGTTGTTGTAAAAAATTGAGCTATGTCACTTTGTCAAGTTCTGGGCAGCTTTTTTTCCCTTTAACACAAAATACACAGCCCGGGCACACAGCAAGCCTCGGGCTTGGACACACCCTCAGCTCCACCTGAGCACATCAGGTACAAGTGTGGCAGATTGGTATTCAGAGCAGCCAGTTGCTGGGGAGTTAGGCAGAAGGTGAAGTATTCCTTCCCTTGGAGGCCACACTTCCAGGGCTGTGTTGTTACTTTTTTTTTTTTCTCAAGAGTCCAGCCATACTGTTGTGTGATCGGGACAAAAAATAAGGCAGGTAAATAGTATTCTTGTCCTTGGAAGTTTGTTCTTTGAACTCTGATAGGCTGTGGTACTGTTTAGTCCCAGGGAAGACTCTGCAGTCTCCAGATCGAGAAGGAAATCCTGGAGACAAAAAGCCAACGTTTCTTGCAGAGCCTGGAGGCAGAGGACATACTTGGCTGCTGAGCTTCCCAGTGCATCTCTTCCAAATGAGACGAGACATCAATTGCTTTTTGAGACACACACAGCTTTCTCCTGCCCTGCCAGCCTCTTTAGTGTTTTCCCTATGGGGGTTTTATTTGATTACATTATCATACAGCACTATAACTCCCTGCTGATCTTCGATACTGATCAGCAGGAGACAGCACGCTCTGCCTGCAACGATAGATTCTCTGCTCTCACGTGTAAGCAGGTACCTGTTCTCAAAGGAACATGCACTGCCTGAAAAAATTGGATGTTTTGGTCTGTTTTGGTCTAGATTTTTGAGGAAAAATTCCCTTTTTTTCTGTGATATGGGATGCTTTTTGATGTGTAGGTAAGAAATGAGGAATTTGCATCTTACCTAAGGTATGCCTCTCCACCATACCTGTTGCACAGAAATAACAACATACAATGCATATTTCTCTAAAATATACTGAAAAAAACCCCACCAAAACCAACCAAATAACAACATTAAAAGATCAATTTACTATCAACTTAATATAGATTTACCATCCACTTTAAACCTTGTAATGCTGTTCTGGAGTCTTATCTACACATTTGTGAAGTTATTCTTTTTTAAGAATAGACATAAAATACTGGAATCCCTCCAGTAAACTCGATCTTATCTTAAGTAAAATGCCCAGGAGGAGCATGCAGAGGGGGATCCTGGTGGCTATTCTGTGGGTTCCCATTCTCTCTGTGCTGAAGGGGATGCAGCTCAGAGTCCCTTCACTGTCATGTTATGTTTTAAACTTGAAGTTAAGTATGTGATGAAATACCACTGTTTGAGAGGAAAGTTGCTTTCTGTTGTTTGCTTTTCTCTGCCTCTTCCCTCTGCTCTCTCTAGGCGGTTCTCTTGGCTTCAGGGAGACGCGCTTTCATGAATTTCTCTCGTCCCTTAGGAAAACTGCCACATGAAGACCAAAGGGACCAGCGGTGGGGAGCAGCAGGGCACAACCCTGCGGGGACCTCCCTTTGCTCAAACTGTTTGTGAAATTGTAAACCAGGCGGCAAGAGGGAGACCGTCTGGAGGCAGAGGGGAGGGGGAGCTCATTCCTCCTCCCTCTCTGTCTCAAAGCCTTTTGCTTTCCAAGCTGAAATGCAGCTGAAATCTGACGCCTGGACTGCTCACACTGTGAGACGTGGGCATGCCCTTGCAGTGCACTGACTTCCTCTGCAGCTTGGAGAGCCAGAGCCGCGCTGAGGCTCAGGAGAGGAGTCACTCCACCAGGCAGTGAGTGCCACATCACTGTGCTGCCTGTGCAAGGGGCTCCAGCATGGTCCTGAGGCTCCTGCTCCTCCTGGGTGGGCTGCTTAGGGCCGCCAAGCCAGCACCCCGCTGTGAAACCGGCCAGGAGACCCTAGGTAAGGCTAATCACCCCAAAAGCCCTCCTTCTTCTCTTCTTCCTTCTCCTGGAAATAAGTAAAGAATTCCAGCTTCAAGGAGAGGGAGACCGGAGCTGTCACTCTCCCCTAGAGATGAGGGGGATCAACTCTTTGGAAATCTGCATACTGCTGCTGACGAAACTGGGGTTGTGCTTGGGAAGTATGGTTGGGAAGGTGGGAGGTGTGTGGCTCTGCAGCAGAAAAACAAGCCTGTGATGTAAGGGAACATAATGATTCCTCATCACTGTCTTTAAGGCTGTCGTAGAGGTGTCTTTCTGTCAATCTGTGGAGTTCCCAGTTGTTAGGACCCCCCTCACTGTTATGGGGAATGTAGAAGTTTTGCCTCATCTCTGGCCTTGCCTTCTAGGAATGTGGTAGTCAGATTGCAAGAAGGTGAACTTTTGACCTTCTGTATGCTTTTCTGCTTAAGAAAAAAACCTTTTCCTTAAATTTAGCTTTCGGTCATTTATTTCAAGTCCAAAGTATGAGATTTATTAGGATCTGACAGCTGTAGGGTGTGTTTTAGCTTGCTATAAGCAATATGGAATTTGTATGAGTTGATTGGCTGGAAAAGCAGATTCACCCGTTAGAATAAAGGTTAAATAGGAACACGCTGCTAAATTAATTGAAAGTTTTGACTCGGTAACCAGTTGACTAATAAAATATATTAATGGTGACTTTTAAAAATACATGTTTTTTTAGCAAGTGTGCTTAATTAAAATGTCATTTATGTGGCGACAGTGGAGACATGAATTTCAGTGTAGTGACAAGGTCTATTCCAGGAAAACTGTTTCCAGAGAGTTTAAACTTACAATGAGTCAGAAAAATACTTACTTTGCAGGATTACAGGAAGAGATAATTTAACCTGAAACTGACCTTAGTGTTACCCAAGGAAGTTAAACTATATTTCAGTGCTTAAACGTAAGCCATAGACTGTCGCTGGCATTGAACTGCTACACAATACAGTCCATGTACCACGTACTGCATATAATTTGAGAGTGCTATTCCCACGAACATCAAAGTGAGGTCTACCACAGCCTAAAGGGATTTTATTTTTGGATAAAGCTGCACAAAGAGAAGTGTTGTAGACTATTTACAGCCAATTACAGGAAGAGGCTGTGTGGTTTGCAGCATGACCTTTCTCTGAGGTATGATTCTGCTCCAGTTCCAGCTGATCACAGTCTTGCCATGGGATATTAATCCTAGCAACCACAAATGTATGGATCATTGAGGGGTGACTGTGAGAGTGTTTTGTGTTTGTTGGCAGCTGTGGTGTCTTTAGGGCAGAGCTTGCAGACAGGCAGCTGAATATGCTGCTGGAGGGATGGCTAGAGGTTGGGAAAGGGAGCTGTCAATGGCACCACATTGTGTGCCACGTAAGGGACACGCTTCACACTGGAGGGCTGTTGGATCAGGCAATAAAGTAGCAGCTTGGACATTGAGAGACCTGACAGGTTTCTCAAGGGTCTTTCTTTTCTGAAGGGGGGATAAGATCACGTCAGGCCACATGAAAAGAAAGGAGCCTGCAGTGATGCACACGTTCACAAATGGACCTTGCAGGGGTCTCCTCTCAGCATTCAGGGCATAGGCTATATCCTCAGCTGTAGCAATAGGATCTTCTCTCCTGTTTCAGGATCCCTTGTGTAGGTCTTGCTGTATCCCAGTGGTCAGACCTCTAGTGGCCTGCAAGAGGAGACCAGCCTGGAGCTGCTCTTGCAGGAGAGAACAGCAGGAACCAGTGCCACTGTCTGACTCCCAGCAAGGCTGGAGCTGCTTTCTGCAGGCTTCCTGGTAGTATTTGTTCTGCAGTGACTCATTTTGCCTTTTTTTTTCCTACAAGAAGCCAAAATGAAACATGGTTTACAATACCGAGATCTTTTGAAAATGCTTTGTGCTTTTCTGTTAAGAAAAATAAGGAAATGATTACTGTCATCCAGCTCCACAATATGACACAGGCATCATACACTGTGTGGTGAGCTTTTTGGGCAGCAGCTGAGAGCCGTGGCACTGAGAGAGGGCAGATCCCTCCTCCATAGCTGTGTCCTGTATCCCTGGGGAGTCAGTAAGCTGCTGTCTCTCTCAGTGGTAAGATGCTACATGGTCCCATTGTGAGGCAGCACTTTCAGCCCCTGATGAGTTTAACTGGCCACTTAGCCTATAGTTTGGGTGAGAAACATACAGTTTAACATATTTCCTCTGAGAGATGGCCAAACTTTTTCAGAGGGAGGTAGTAAAACAGGTTCCTCTCTATTTGAGCTGTGTGTCTCTGCTATTGACTGACGTAGTCTAGTGGTAATTAGTTAAATGAAGTGCTTTATAAAGATTGACAACAAAACTAAAAACCCACAGAGGCAGACTGAAGTGATATGTCTTCAAATGCCTTTCCTTGCAGCTGGGGACAACTCTACAACTATGATGCCACTGGGGTCAGGTTAAGGCTGCGTAATAGAATCATAGAATTGTTCGGGTTGGACGGGAGCTTAAAGGTCATCTTGTTCCAACCCCCCTGTCATGGACAGGGACACCTTCCACTAGATCAGGTTGCTCCAACCCCCATCCAGCCTGGCCTTGAACACTTCCAGGAACGGGGCATAACAGCGATAAAACCTTTATCAACAGTGATGCTAAGAGCAATAAAGCCTTTCCTTTCCTGATCACTTGTATTCAAGGAGCGCTTTACTGGGGAATTCCGGGGCAGGGGCACAAAGGTGCTCCGGTGGGGTTGTGAACCCCCGGGGCTTACAGGGTGCGCGGGGAGGGGACGCCCCAGGTTCGCCCCGTCCCCGGCCGGCTCCGGGCTGCGGCCACCGCCGCCACCGCCCGGGGCCGCGCCGCCGTCTGTGGTGCCACCGTGTGGCTCCTCGGCTCGTACACCCGGCTGCGGGGAGGCACCGACCTGAGCGGCCTTAAACCCAGCGGAGATGCCCGAGCCTTTTGCCACCCTCCCGATCCCTGCCCGAGCGTTTGAAGGATGGTTCGGGCACGTGGCACAGCCTGTCAGATGCTGGACCCATGGAACTGGTACGGGTGGAAAAGACCGCTGTGATCTTCGAGTTCAACCATGAACCCAGCACCACTGTGTTCAGCACTAAACCAGGTCCCTAGGCGGCACATCTACACGTCTTTTAAATCCTTCCAGGGATGGTGGCGCAACCAGTTCCCTGGGCAGCCTATTCCAATGCTTGACAACATTTCTGTGAAGAAATCTTTCCTAATATCCAACCTCAACCTCCCCTAGACCAGCCTGAGGCCATTTCCTCTCATCCTTTTACTTGTTACCTGGGAAAAGACTGGCCCTCACCTCACTACAACTCTCTTCAGGCAATTGTAGAGAAAGAGAAGGTCCTCCTGAGCCTCCTATTCTCCAGGCAGGAGTCCAGAGGAGGGGAGCTGTTTAACCTAAAGCTGTGGAGGTAGGAGAGCAGCCAGAGTGCTGGTTGGCACACCTGTCACTTGTGGGTCTCCTCCTCTTCTAAGAACCTTGTAGTTTTTGTCACTTTGGCTTTCTCCTGAGACAGAGCTTGTCCCATCCTAAGGATCTCTGACCTTAGCCACTGGAGATGAGAGGGAGTGGGGAGGTACAAGGAAGAGAGATGAGGAGTGAAAAACCATCAGGGTAGGAGGCAGGGGACAATTACAGTATTTATTCTGGAGTCCAGAACAGATTTTGTGACACTGGCTCCTCTCTGAGCTATAGCGTTGAGTAAGACTGATTGTCAGACTGATAGAAAAGGCACGTTCACATATAGATATTACACCTTTCCGCTCTTCTTCTCTGCAGCTCCCAACTCCACAATGTGCCATGGCTTTTGCTAAGTGAAAGGTGAAAAAAGGGAAAAGCTATTTCCTCCCATGACCTTCACACTGGCCCCAGCTCCATGGGACCTGAGCAAATTTGTTCACCTGCTGTGGATGTTTTTCATGTTGGTTTCCTGGTGAAACCTGTGCACACACAGAAGCAGAGCCTCTCCAGCTGCTGCTGCTCCTGTGCTCCTGTGATTGTGCTGAGTGACCTGGCAGTGGGCTGGGGTCTGCTCCCTGCCCCAGTGGGGTGGTCCCTCATCCTACTGTGACTGGCACAGGCAGGTGCTGACATGGAGCATGACGACAGGACTGTCCTGCCACGTGTAGGAAAGCCTAAGCTGCAGGAATCTCACTGGCTGGACCTGGGATGGATGTGTCCAAGTTGTGTCAAAACAAAAAAATGCAGAACTAGCATCTGCATCATGCTCACTAACAAGATGAGAAATTCCTGCTCTTTGTGAAGCCAGTTGTCATCACTGAATCATGTGAGCTCTGCTGAATTCCTGCCAGGGGCTCTAGGATTTCTACACAACTATTATTTTAGCAACACTGGCCTTCAGCTCCATCTAACATGGGAAATTTGATCAGAAACAGACACTTATGTGGGGAAAGTAAGTTTATATTGAAAATGAAATACATAGGTATCTCATACTGCTGAAATGGTTTATGCATGATTTTAATCTGAAGGCAAAGTTTTCTTCAGAATAATTGTACAGACATCTTTAAAGTGTGGGGGTGGGAATACACAGAAGTCAGAATTTGAACAAAACCTCACTGCTCTTAGTCACAGCTAAGCTTTTAGCAAGACGTAGTAACACTAATGGTTGATCCCCTGTAACATTTCTAGACATTACCTCTCCCTTCCCACAGTCACAGTGTGTGAGGATGCTGGCTGGCTGACAGCTACCATGGTCCCCTTTGGGCTGCTGCTGCCATGTGAGAGCCAACCACTTCTCAAGCCTGGGATAAATGCTGGATAAATGTCATGTGTTTCTGCTTGATGCAGGGCTGAGTGTGGAGGTACCGTGCAGAAGTTACCTATCATGTTGTGAGCATGGTGTTTGAGGCTGGTGGGGTGTATGAGGCATGAGGTTTGAGGTGGGGTTGTGTCCTGGTCTCTTTGCTGGGCTTTTATGACCCAGGGTTTTTATAACTGCTGAATCTTGTTTGTCCAGAATCACTCTCCCAGTTGGATGCAGCTGTCACAGACCAGAGGAGTTCAGGGACTTAGATATACTTGGTCCACTTCAGAAATAAAACTGAAATTTCAATCTCTTAATTTATCTTGTTGTAACTCCACTGATATAATTGACACCCAATTTTATAGGATTATAATAGGACACACTTACCTAGGAGACAATGTGAGATTAAGGCACAGATTTAAGTCAAGGTTATTAAATTAAGTGTCAATCTTTTGTCACATAAAAATACCACATTTGGCTGAAACTCAGCTACTTACAGAAGAATCAGATATGATGTTAGTTATAACAATTCTCATATACCTAAACTAAAGAAAAGACAGAGTTGTTCTAGTGGGCTGTATACACTGTTTAAAGAGGATGGAATTATGTTTTGGCACATGTTTTGGAAAGATTGGGACAGAAAAGATAAAACCCTCAGTTTTTCAGACATGATCCTCTGTCCAATGGCATTCAGTAGAGTTGGGCTTACTTAAAGGGAAGCTTCTGACTGTGGCAAGTTTTTGGGCAAAGCACTTGGAGAGTACTACATCCTTAGACAGTGGGAACTGAGCTATAAAGAGTGTATGATCACAAAGCAAAGCTATGGAGGCATCACAGATCCAGATTACCTGGTTAATAAGTGCTTCCATCCTTCGCCAGGCAACCTGGCAAAAAACCAGATCCTTTAGATGATAGCTGTAGAGATTTCTTGAGCTATTCCACCTTCTCACCCCAGCTGTTGTTTAATGCCATCATCCCCCAGATATGAGCTGATTTCTTCTTCCTTCATTGACCAGACCCTGAGAGGTGATCCCCATATGTCTCCAGATCATCCTGGTGCACAGGAAATGCTTGTTCAGCTACAGCTCAGTCACACATGCAGCTCACTAAGCCTTCAGCCAATTTGGCAACTGCTAGCCCACTTTGTTATCATCATCTTTGTTGCATTTTGTTTTCCCAATGGGTAATTTTTCCCTTGAAACTTGGAAAAAATCTCAACTGAGGCCAGAAAAAGGCATTTAGTAGGTTCTGTTTAGGGAATTATGTTTATATTCAGGATTTTCAGCTCCTGAAGGACTCATTGGAGCAGCACTTACCAGCCAGAGACACAGCTGGGATGACACCAGAGTCACTAGAGGCACCAAGGCAGTGGTGGGGACAGATAGGAATACTCTTCGTCAGTTCTTTTAACTGCAGACGTGTTTAAGTTGCATCTGAACAACAAGAAACAGGGGAAGGTTACCGGTGCCCACTAAGGCTGTCTTTGTGCCCTTGCCGTGTGACATGTCTTGGTGTGCATCTGCACAGATTTTGACCTGTGGTCTGCAGGTTGTGATCTTACATCATCCATGGAAAAGCTTCAGCACCTTCTCGCTGACTCCAGAGCAGTCCTGAAAGAGAAACAGTCCCGAAAGAGCTGACTGCAGTGTCATTGCTGTGGGAACACCTTCAGTAATTCAATAAAAATGGATGCTTAACAGAATGCCAGGCAGCAGGTGGGTTAGAAAGAAAGGTGATTGGCAATGAACACTGGTTTGCATCTTCCTGCTGTGATCTTGCTCTGCAAAATAAAGGCAGATGAGGCATTAATCTCTTTCAGGTGCTTTCAGACTTCTTCAGTTGAGGGAGCAGGGTTAAAGGAGTGCTGCACAGCGCTCTTGGGCGCTGCTTCTTGCCGTTGCAAACACATCCCTCCCCCAGGCAGTTCCTGCAATTGCTTCAGGGTTAATAACGTGTATTCAGTCCTCTACTCACAAAAGCTTTGATGTATCCAGGAAATGGAGTTAACCACGTGGCTGCTTTTTGCAAGCACTCCTCTCTTCTCCAGTTTTCCTCGAGTTTCTTCTCTGTGGGGGAATCTTCCGGGAATCTTCTTCACTTCTGCCCCTGCATGTATGCCTTGTGTGTGGTAGCTGCCTTCTCTTCTGGGCTTTCTGCTCAAACATTTTCGCCCTGCCCGAGCTACTCAGCTCTCTCATTACTCTGCCACTACTCCCCTTACATCTCCACTTCTCCCACACCCTCCTCCTGATGATTCTGATCCATTTTAGTGTTATATAATGGATCTTGTCCTGCCCTTGTCCTAGTGCTGTAGCTAGGAGTTGGCTCTGGAAGCAGGCTGTTCTTTGCCATTTGAAGGTGCTATTCCAGTGTTTTGCAAAATGGTACAGCTCAGCAGTGTTTGTGTCTTGCTACTAAGTTTTGTCTCTTTAGTGACAAAGGCAGAATAGTGCTGAAAGACCAACTTGATGAACCATGTAGATCAGCCAGGAGAGTAATAGTAATGTGATAAGGAACTGAAATGCTTTGTTTGGAAAAGTGGAGGTTTTGACTATAAACAGACTAAAATGAATACATATGTTCTTCTAGTTTAAAAAAGTATTGTAGCGAACCCAAAAAGCTGGGAGGGGGTGTGCTGGTCAGTACAGATCAAAATAGATGAGATAATTTATATTGTAAAGACCAGCACACCCCCTACCAATCTGCCTCACTGAATGATTTCGATATTTCAGATTTAAGACTTGCCCTCGGGCTTATTCCAGATCATCAATCACATGAGTCTCCTGTTGGCTTTACTCTTGAAAAGGCAACTGGCCAGCCCATGGTACTGGGAGTAGCTGTTGATATCTGTTGTCTGGGTTAGGGTTAATCGCAGCAGCTTGCTTCCTTCGATGCTGAATCATCAAGGGGAAAAAATGTAAGCTTGGCAGTAAAATATGTATGTCTTGCATTGTAGATTTTCAAGCTTGCCTTTGCAAATTAAAACCAGAGGCATATTTTATAGAGGGAGCTCAGAAAGCTTGAAATGGCTTTTCTCCTCTTTAATAAGTTATTTTATCCATAATCTTAAATAGAAGCTGTGCTACTGAAAGGACTTTTGTAGCTCTGGTGGAATAGCTAGAGTACAAAAATAAACATAAAAAATTGAAAGGCTGTTCTAGGTCAGGAAGAAAAAGGTCTCTCTGTACCAACCTGTCAGTGGATGGAACTTTGAGAGGAGGTGGCACTGTCTTCTTTTGAGCCCAGGGAAGCCTTTGCACAAAAAAATTGAAAAATTTTAGACTCTTTCAAGCACAGAAGAAGCAGCGACTGAAGCCTGCCAAGTGAATTGGGAGACCTGAGAAGCTCTTGTATATCACCCCCTGTCACTTCTGTTATGAAAATGAGGAAGGGAGTGGCTGAATTCTTCTGGCATTGCCAGACCTTAGAGAAAATGAGCTGTCATGGGCAGGGATTTTCTGGTGATTTCTGTGTGCAGAGACCCAGGCCAGTGGGTGCAAGGTTGCAGGAACAGAGCGTACAGCTGCAGCCTGGGAGCTGGCCTTGGAGAGTTTCCTGCTGCTGGCTCTCCAGTCAGGCAGGCAGGCTCTGGCCCAACTACGTGTATCCACACTTATTTACATAAGCACACATACTGCAGAATTATCCTTGGCCCTTGCAGAGCTGCACCCTCCAAAACATATGTAAGCATTGACATTAGGAAACATTTGGAAAGTCAAAGCACCACATCAGCACACAAACACATTTAAGGCTGGCTATAAAGCGAGATTTGGTATAAACCAGACCTCTTGCTTTTCCTCTCTTGCTTTTATGTGTATTGACTCCTGATAACCTGACATCTCAAGCTGTTTCACTCCTGGGTGTTTACAAGACAGAGCTGTGGCTGATATGTGGGTCATGTGGCAGCTTGCATGATGGGGTGAGGTGGCCTCTTACAGCAGAAGAAGTTGCATGGATATCTCTAGTAAGGAGAGAACGAGAGAAAACACCATGGTATGCTGCAAAAGTGTGAAGCTTAGATCTAATTTTAGCTTAGATCTAGGTTTAGGTTTAGATCCATGTTTAGGACCCAGGAGCAAGGAACCACTTTTGCTAACCAGTGAGTGAATCTTGGTGGCTTTGAGTTTGTAAGGGGCATCTTGGATCACAAGTAGAGGAAAAGCTTTATCCACTAAGCAGGGGTGTTGCAGAATCACCCCTGCTTATCACATACTGGGATGAATAACTTCAGTTGCCATGGAAAAGATTTATATGGATTTTGTTTCTCATGTGAAAAATAGATTTATCCTCTTTAGTCAGCATCTTTGTTAATGAGCAATAGCTATGTTGCTTAATAGATTTCCTCTCCCTATATAAATACGATAAAAATATCAACTTGTAGATGACAGGTAGCACAGTCTGAAACCAGAGCTGCCTTTCCTCTCCTGTGCTAACATCTCCTCCTGCTCCCAAAAGGAGGCAGTCCTCAGGTGAACCCAGGGACAGCATAAGACTTCGTGGAATTTCACATCTCTTCCATCAGCTATCCATTGCCTATCCCGATGCCTCTCCTTCTGGCCAGCTGGGCAGAAAGAGGCATCTGCTAAACGCAGCAAGTCTGCTGCTGCTTGGAGAGCTGGAGCAGGGAGAAGCAGCACCACGTCCAGACCCCGCCTGCTGCATTTTCCCTTCAGTTTCCTCTGCTTGTTCCAGTGTGTTGCCAGAACAACTTTTTGCTCCAGCTGAATAAGCAGAATTCTGAGATGCCATTAAGAACATGCCTGTGCCACATCTCAAACTGACTGATGGCTATAGCACTCCTGCACAGAAAAAGTGGTAGGGGAGACTGTGTGTGCCTCGGTTTCATTATTTTATCATCACGTGTTGGAGAGAAAAACAAGAAGGACATTTGTAGCTTGGTCCTGGAGCCAGCAGAGGGGAAAAGGCCTCTTCCTTTGAGGAAATGTGAGCAGTTGTAGAAAGACCATTCATACTCCCCAAATGCCCCACGAAGAGCTCTGCGCAGCACACACAGCCCTCTAGTCAAAAATAATAGCTACAATACATTCTTTTTTTTCTCTCAGAAGAGGAAAAAAAAAGGTGTTAAATGTTTCTCTGCCACCCCTCAAGGTAACAAAGGGGATTCGTTGTTAATGACCCTGGTGATAGAGATAGTGTCACTCTCCTCATTGAGATGTGGCTAAACTCAAGCCAGTCCTCTCCACACTATGTTTATCCCCTCTGTAAGGAACATTTGGCTGGCTGCAGACTTGTGTCCAAGGTCTCTCAAATGTGGGTGTGATGGTGTTAGTATATAAGACTATCCAGATTTGGGAGGTAGTGACGCCCAATTTTATCAGTAGGATTAATTGCTGGAGCTCTTACTAACAAGACATCATTTCTTTCTCTTTCCCAGCTAGCATTGTACAAAATGCTATTTCTTGATTATCCCCAGATGTAGCACTACATGCAGTATCTGGCTGAGATGAAGCTTTTTTAGAAATGTCTTGACCTTAATAACTAACTCACAGTGGGGATTGTGCCTAGCTAGGGGAAACGCTGAAATCCTATAATGGAAGGCACTGTTGATGGACCAGGTATTATTTAATGCAATTAGCATAATGTACTGAGCCAGGAAAGGAGTTTGTATGGATATCATTTTTTCTAGCTTGCTGCTTAACAGAGCTTGTTTGTGTTGGGGATAGGTTGTTTCTGCTAGTTCTGATGCCTCATTTATTTTAAGAGGTAATGTGGCTCACTTACAATCCATAATGTAGAACCAGACTAATTTCCAGTTAAATGTCCCCCTCCAAGATAAAATCCCAGGGTTAATTTGGTTCTCATTACAATGACTTAATTTTGGCTAAAGAATGATCAACTCATTAGTAACACATATGCAGATGATTATGTTTAAACAAATATGCCAGGAGTAGAAGTTTGAACTCTGTTTAGCAGGAAAAAAACCAAAGCATAATGAATTTAGTCTTGTGAGGACAAATGCTCAATTTACTGAGCAAGAAGCTAGATGCCTGTCCCCCCAGTGAGAGCAAGAAGAAATAGCAGCAGAACAGAACCCCAGTACATCACAAGGAAGTTGAAGCTGGTGGTGTTCAGGCTTGCACAGAGTGATTTAGCTCCTATCAGGCACTGGTGAAACCAACTCCAGTATCTTGGTATTGATGCCTTTTCCTTGGTCCTAAAATCAAGAGCCAGACACGGTTAAGGGATAAAGGGTTTTTACCTCGCTATTTAGTAAGGATCCTGATGGTGCAACACTTTGCCAAGGTGTAATGTGCCGAAATGCACACACACGATAGCTCGAGTGTACAATTTTATAGACTTTACCAATCAGCATATCTAACAAAGATGCTCCAATGAGAGGCTTGAATGAATAGCGTGATATCGCCCCATCCCAAGGTATTCTCCCCTGGTTGGGCCTAGACTCAACCACAGGATGTGTTCTAGAAGAAACCTTGGTTCCCCACGACAGCGTAAGGTTTTCCGGCCTCCAGCTGCGAGGCCTTTCGGATGTTTGGTCTTCTGGCCTAACAGAATACCAGGACTATGCTACGTTATCAGACTTAAGGAATAAACATGCTAAGAGCACTGAGAATACGTAAAAGGTATATAAAAGAAAAGGCAAAAAATCATCATGGCATCAGTAGATCTATAGTTCTTTTGTTGCCAGTATTGGAGAAGGACGATATAGAATCATTGGCTACAGGAGCAAAAGAAGCATTTCCTGGGTCATCAAACCGTGTTCCTTCAAATCTAAGAGAGCATCGTTTATTTGACCTAGTAAACAGAAAGCAGAGGAGATCCGATTGCTCTTTGCAAACACAGTGTGAAGGAATGCACCAGGGAATGCTGAGAGCTACTTGAGCTAAAGGACAATGCTGGCACAACAACAATGGATATAAACTGGCCACAGATACTTTTAAACAGGAAATTAAAAGGCAATTTCTAGCCATTAGAAGAGTGATCTTTTGAAAAAGCTTTCCTGAGAGAGTAGTTGGGGAGGGAAATAATTAGTTTTAAGATATTATTAAAAGTGTGATAAAATGCAACTGCTACAGATATGATGAAGTAGGATGAGGAAGAAATAAAGTCCCCTCATATCTACCAAAGGCTGAATTGCTTTACAGGAAAGGTATCCACAACATTATGTGGGACAAACAGATTTTTTTAGGGGAGATTGATAAAACACTTTGATATGTACAGAAGGACTCATATGGACTTTTAGACTAAACCAGATTTTAAAAGACCTAGGTTTTGATTAGTGAAATTTCCTAGGCACCTAACTGTGTGTGGATGAGGGTCAATGGGGTTTCTCAACTCAGCCTATTCTGTGATTCTGTAATATGTGCCTGCTGGGAATATGTGCTTGTTCCTGGTATGGCTGGACCTCAGGACACAGCTGCAGCAGCCTCTGTGAGGATCCCAGATCAGACAACTCCTAACACAAAGGAGGAACCATGTACACTCACCCTGTAATGATTTTTCTTTTCCTCTTTATTTACAGGTCAATGCCAAACTGTACAGAAAGGTATGAAGTGTCTTTCCTTGCTATTCTTGGAGAACCTCAAAACCATAAGTATTTCTTCATGATTTCCTGACAAGTATTCTCATGTTGGTGCTACAGTGGGTTTTCTTACAAGAGAAATGTGTTCTTTCACACAGTGTAGAATTTTGCTGCTGTGACAGCAGTATTTGTTACCAGCCAGAGTCATTACCAAGAGAAGGACACTCAAATGTAGACCCATTACTATCATAGCCGGTAATTTTATGAAGAGATGTCTTTCTATTATGCTATTATGCTTTTTCACCTCTAAGTGGGTTGAAGGTATTACCAACACTTATCCTTCCTAAGACCTCCTAACCTGATTTCTTAAAATGGGTTGCGTTTATGAGAACTTACATGTAATCACATTTATGGGTCTGCTTGCCTGTGAGTTAAGCCCCAGAATGACTTTTCATCTCTTTGGGCAGTTTCAATCAAACTTCATGGAGGGTCTAAAGTTTCAGAGATATTAAACTCTACAAATTTTGTGGGGCCAAGCAGAGAAAAGAGATAACTTAGTGGTATGTTCCCCAGTAAAGAAAAAAACCTATAGGATCTCACACCTACTCAGGGCATCCATATGAAAAGGCAAGGACAGGGGAGAGAGTGATATCACAAATACACTTTTATTCAGGAATCTGAGTTTTTCTCACCAGCAAATTCCCACCTTTCTCTTAGGAATTCTCCAGTCAAATTCCTAAGCTCAAATCTCCAGACCAAGCATGCTTCTCATCATCTTACTATAACAGGTTTTAGACTTGCAATTTAGTTTGTAAAATGTTTCCAGCCTGTCTGAGAACTAAAGAAATAAATTCACTGGACCTAGTATTTGTTATGTTGTCTTTGAACTATTCGAAATGTCAGTGAAGAAAGTTATTTTTCCTATGTTCGTGTCCTTTTCATAGCAAAATGCGTGGATATTGCCCTGAGTTCTTGTACTGATGTTGCCTATACTCAAATGGTGTATCCTAATTTTCTGGATCAGAAGTCTCGAGAAGTGATTGAGTACAGCTCCGAGTACCTGCTCATCAGCGTGCTGCACAACTTGCTCCAGGGGGAGTGCAACCCCGACCTGAGGCTCCTGGGTTGCTCAGTGCTGGCCCCGCGGTGTGAAAAGGACAAAGTCATAAAGCCCTGCAGGCACGTCTGTGAAAACCTCAAAAAAAATTGCCTCCCTGCCTTTGATGCAATAGACATGGCCTGGCCCTACTTCTTAGACTGTGACCGCTTCTTCACTGGGGAGGAAGAGGGGTGCTTTGACCCGCTGGCAAAGCTGCGAGGTGAGGAAACTCGGCTGGCACACCTTGTCTGCATGGGCAGGGTCTCATCTCACTCGACTTATCTATGGCACAAAACCTCTTCGCTTGTCATCTCAGCCTGCTGTCTTTGTAGAGACCTGTAATGTGACATTAATTTTGTTCCACCTATTTTAAAGACTTAATTAATCTGTGCTCAAGAAGTATCTATATCTCTCCCTCATTTAAAAAGAGCATCAAGACAGGCAGCTCAGAGCAAGATGTCTAGATGCATTTAGATAAGCCCTGTCCTGTATGATTGCTGTCTATATATTTGAAATATTTTATTTAAAAACTGAAACTTTAGTGCATGTATAAATCTGTGACTGCCTGTCAAGCTTAACAGCTCATTAAAGTATTCTCATTAATGATTGTCACAGATTTTTGTTTGGATGAAGAAGATCCAGATAGCTGAAGACAGGTGAATCTCATTAAAAAAATTATTCACCAAATTCAAAGAGAAAAATCTGTACAATTTTTTTACTGAAAAGAGCTACAATGCCAAAGGCCAAATTTCACTGGCGATTGCACAAATATTTGTCAGTGTGCATATGCATTAGTAGGATTTTGCAAAAAAAAAACATGCCACAATAAACAGTGTAGGATGTACTACATACATTTAAGGTTTTGATTGCAGCTTTATTTTCTGTAATTCTTTTACTTACAAAGATAATCTGCAAAAAAGTGCAGGCTTTCATACAATCCTCTGAGCAGTATGGTTTATAACAGTGTGTTATGATTTTTCATTGCAGGAGAAGTAGATGCTGAGGAAGATTTGCCTTCAGACTTGCCAGCAACTTTTATTCAGTTCAAACACCATTCGTATTCCCAAATGGTGAGCACGCTGAAGAAGACTGCTTCTAAGTGCTCCCACATTGCAACAACTTACAGCATAGGTCGCAGTTTTGAAGGGAAGGATCTTTTTGTGATTGAGTTTTCAACCAAGCCTGGACACCATGAACTGCGTGAGTTCTATCAGTGCTGATCAGGTTGCTTGAGGGCAGACCAGATCACCCAAGTGAAAACAGGCCCTTTTACTGCGACGTCACTAAAACTGTAAAAAGCACTGACTCCAAAACATTTCTCCTTCCTTGTGTTCCTGAAATACAGTGATAGTTGATGATTCCTTGTAGCAATTACAACCCAGTAGCAATTTCTTACTGTTACGAGCTCTGTGCATGACCATGCTTGGTAATCCTGTTCCTTGTATCACCACGTATTTGGTTGCAGTGATACGGCTGTTATTTATTTGTGCCCAATGTACAAATTTGGGATACTTTTCTGTTACTGACTTGCCGTCCCTGGCATCTACCACTTCCTCACTGTCCTTTGTATCCTAAAATACACACATCGTCTGAGAGGGCCTCAGATAGGGAAGGACATTGACACTAAACAAGGACGATCCAGCACAGGAAACAATCCTCCTGAACAGAGATTCATGTCAGTGCTATACCTGTCGGAGTAACAGGTGGATGATAACATGGGTTTATGTTATCATAGCACCTGAATAGATGCTATTATACTATCTATAGGTACTAATATATACATTAGGATATGAGTCCTCACAAATTTTCTGCCGAAGGGAACAGTGCAAATCTCTATTTTGTAGTTTCATCACTAAGACAGCAAGGGCCAGATTTTTAAGCGTTTTAAATTCTTCACAAAGCAGATAATTTCCTACGGAAATAGCAGGTGTTATTTTCCAGTTACCAGCTCCCAGCTCAAAAATTATACTTTTCTAGATATGGTGGATTGCTATGGCCATTGCTGAGAGCCTCAGGTTGCTTCTCATCAGAAGAGCTCCAGCATCAGCACAGCCTCAGCAGTGTGGCAGAACTGAACTACATCTGACCTAATACTTTATTGAGGTTATGATCTCAGGTCAGGCTGCTGTGTCCTCTGTGTGCTGTGCTGCAGGGGACTCAGAGAGGACAGCAAAGACTGGTAGCTTTGTTTATTCTCAGCCGTCCTGCCTTGCATGGTCTAGAGGTATTTTGAGGTGCCTTTAAACTTAATCAGGTCCCAGTAGATGTCATTAACAGAGCAAAGATCTATGTTACATTTTCCTGGCATATCACCCTTCCTCTCTTTTTCAAAGAAAATAAGTTGCAGGTGTCTTTTTAAGCTTACACTCCATTTTCCAGGAAAACACAAAGCCTATGAATCAGGCATTTAAATGAAAACTGTGATATGGCATGATAAAAGGTGGTAGTTTAACACATTCCCTAGCATTTTTCTCTAAATCTGTTGCTTCATGCTGCTCAGGACAGCATAAAAGGAGGTGGAAATAGCTCCAGAGCTGGAGATTTTGCCAGCCTGTGCAAGTGGCATAATAGCTCTGTGCCAGGCCCCCTCCAGTGCCTAGTGCTCCAGGCTGGCCAGGATCAAAGGCAAAGATGAAGGGATAGACAGGAAAGGGTGTCTCCAAAGTGCACCTATTTCCTACTTTCCATTACTCTGTAAGGAAGGATGGAAATTGAGAGAATAACTACAGGAAATTGTGAAGTTATGTGTTTATAATAGGCTTATTCCAGGGCTATTTAGCATGAAAGCCTCTTTTTCTGCATAACCCAACTTCTTTTCCAAATGAAGGGGTAATGTATTTCATGTCTGCAGGTCGTTTCCGGGATCTGTGACAAAATAAGGCATTAAAGCCACTCAAGGTAGGTCAGGGTGCCAGGGCTGTATTTTGTTCCTTCTCAGCCATGGCTTGATGTTTTTGTTTTCAGCATCCTTTGCTCACAGTTAATGATGGCTCTAGCAAAAGCTCATAGAAATGATTGCCTCTTATGGTTTGGAATCCTGATAGTTTGGACTTAACTTTATTTCACACTATTTAAACTGTTGCTGAACTGGTGTGTAATGGAGGGAAGTTCACCTAGTACTGCTGTGCTATTTGCAGGAACGTGTGCATGAAATTAGTGTAAATAAAAATTTGACTCATCAGTAAGCAATTTGGATTAGTCTGACTTTGGAAGCCACTCAGGTATGATCAAATTAAAGGATCTCATTATTTCATGTTCCACAGTCAAGCCAGAATTTAAGTACATTGGCAACATGCACGGAAATGAAGTTGTGGGGAAGGAACTGCTGATATACCTTGCACAGTATTTGTGTTCAGAGTACCTTCTTGGGAACCCTCGCATCCAGACCTTGATTAACAACACCAGAATTCATCTCCTGCCTTCACTCAATCCTGATGGGTATGAACTGGCTGCAGAAGAGGTAAAAGTTTTATCATAAGGAGATGTTTGGGCCTTCATGTTTCTACAATTCCCCATGCAAAAGAAAAAACTGGGAGGGAGTGTCATGTAAAGGAGGGAAATTTAATAATTGACTGCCAGAATCCTGGGTGGGTTTGGAGGTGCATGGCTTTCCAAAGATGATGTGAACAGAACTAAGAGGAAATCAGCGCCATATTTGTCATTTTTGCTGCCTGCATGTGATGATGTGGGAATGACTGTGTTTCTTGTTCACACACTTAGCACTCTTTGCTATCAGTTCTAGAACAAAATGCCTACTGACTCACTGTAATGACTTATATTGTTTTATAAGGAAATGCAGTTTAATACAGTGCTGATGTTCCCCCTCTTTTAAAACTGTAGGCATAATGAAATGTGAATATTTTCTGAACTGTCAAAGTTTCATAATGGATGGCAGTTTTTAGAGATCAACTCATGTCTGACGGAGACCTGTGAAAACCAAGATTTGTTACCTGACATTCTTCTTTCCCCTTCTCTGTTTTCTCTACCACCACTAGCATGAAACTAGACCTTTCTTTCTCTGATTTTGCTCATGTGGTGAGCGCTGTCTGTTGTATGAGTCTGGGGTTATTGCACTCTGCCCAATCCTCTCTTGGAGCATCAGCTGTATTTTCTTTTTCTCCTCTAACCCACTCTGCATGCTGCTCTGAGCAAAAGGCTCCTGTGTTCCTCTCATGAGTCACATCACTGGTGAGTGAAACACTTCCTGAATGCTAGTTAGTGCATTAATATTCATGGGGACAAAATGTGATTAATTAATAAGCGTGGGTTTTTAACAGACATTTTCAGTTTACTTCTTTTAAAACTTCCCTTTGATTAAACAGTTCCACAAAGTGCTATTTTGAGATGGGGAGCTATTCTGAAGTTGGCTTCTGTGTTACAAAATAGGGGGCTGGTTACAATGGATGGGTCATCGGACGACAGACAGCTCAGAACTTGGACTTGAACAGAAATTTCCCAGATTTGACATCTGAGGCTTACAGAAGAGCTGGGATTCGTGGGGCCCGTCTGGACCACATCCCCATTCCACAGTCCTACTGGGGGGGTAAGGTATGAATTACACATTTTATAAATCATATATACTACAGAGCAGCTCCGGAGCTAAGAAACTGAGATTGCTTGTTCTGAAGTTATTTGCTTGTAATCAGGACTCAACTGGACAGGCTCAGACTTGGCATGAAAATCATGGTGTAGGTCTGGTCAAAGAGGCAGGTGTCACAAATCATTTGGAAAATGTGTGGATAATTTGAACTTTGTTGGTTTAGACTAAGAATAATGACTGTTACAAGGTGGTCACAAGTGTGTAATGATTCATCATTAGTGCTTTGAATTGCGGTGCATGTTAAAGACTTTATAGATTTGGTTGTCATTGCACCAAGCTCTGCACAGGTTTGATGCAATAGAACTTTCTGCAATGGAAAATGTACGAAGGCTGCATGTAAAGCTGTGTGGTGTCATCTTCCATTAAGAGAGGGTGTTTATAAATGACTGTAACCATGTAGAGCGGTGGAAACAGCCTGTCAAGCCACAGTGGTACTGGAAGGGAAAGTTGCTGCTGCAGGGTGGGAGCGGAATGGAAGCAGCACTACAGGGCCTCACACTCACCATCACTAAGCTCTGTGTAATGTTATGTCAGGAATGCAAAGCTCAGCCCTACCTGAGTTGCTGGCAGCCCAGCAGCCCCCAGCACAACTCTAAGCGGAACTTAGCTGCCCTTGAAAGAAGAATCACAGGAAGCTAAATCAGTAGTTCAGATGTTGGGAGCTCTGCTTTTCTTCTACTTTGAAAGTCATTATATTCTAATTCAATATTTATTGCTGGCACAAAGCCTCAGACAGGTGGGGAACAGGATTGTTTCAGTATCTGGTGTTAGCAGAAGATTTGAGAGATCATACTTCAGGTGGCTACTGTGATGCAGGTGGTCTTATATAAAGCCAGCTCTAAGTCCTGAAGGCATTCCTGATGCTGCCTCAGTGTTCTGGTAACCCATTTCACAGTAGGAAAATCTAGATAAAAGCACCTCACTTCCTCAGGATAATGTGCATATGAAGATGCAAGGCTGTGAGAGGCTGAGTCATGCACAGTGTATTGGACCACTAATTTCTGCCATAACCAGCCTCAAGTAGTTTCTTCTGGTTTATGCATGTAATCACAGATCTCGACTCATGGCTCTGAATTTCTGCATGATTATAAGGTCATAAGCTTAAAATAATATATAATAACAGAAAATAATAACAGATAACGGTGAGCTGGTAGATGCAAGTAAAGTCCAGAGCCTCAGATGGTAAAGAAGTCTTAAGAGCTGTGGAGCAGAGCCTGAGGCCAAATAAAAATAGCTGGGAAAAAAAAAAAAAGAAGGGATTTTTAGGAAGAAAGTCAGAGAGATTTTGATTGACCACTGTGGTGACTTGCCCCTAGCTGGACGCCAGGTGCCCACCAAAGCTGGTCTATCACTACCCTCCTCAGCTGGACAGAGGACAGAAAATATAACTGAAAACTCATGAGCTGAGATAAAGACAGGAAGAGATTGGTCACCAATTAACATCAGAAGCAAAACAGACTCTACTTCAGGAAAATTATTTATATCTATTTTATTTATTATGAATCGAACCAGGGTAGAGTAATGAGAAATCTTAAAAACACTTTTCCTCCACCTCTGCCTTCTTCCCAGGCTTAATTTTGCACCTGAGTTTTATACTTGCTTCACCGCTGTGGTGCAGGGGGACTGGGAATGGGAGCTGTGGTCAGTTCATCACACGTTATCTCTGGTGCTCCTTCCACCTGAGGGGAAGGGCTCCTCAGACCCTTCCCCTGCTCCAACACAGGAGGGAAAGGATGGAGATCTCCCTCCAGCCTTGTGCTCACTCTCTCTTGTGTCCAGAGGTGCAGGGTTGAGGACCCAGGCAACACTGAGGAAGAACAAACATGTCTTTCACCCCCTTTTTTGCCAGTGCCTGTTGCAAACTGTGAGCTTGTCTCACACTGTGCAGCCCAGAGTCCCTGTAACTCTGGATTGCCCGGCTCTAACCTCCTCCCTCTCCAAGTCCTGCTTCTGCCTTGGTTCTTCTGCTGACCTGTGAGACGGTCAGTGGCAGGCAGCCACTTGCAGAAGTCATTTTTACAAGCATGTGTTTAGCTTTCTTAAACACTGTGTAACATCACAGCAGTTTATAGAGGGATGGGTAGAGACAGCCTAACATTGCTCTCACAGCTACCCCCACAGCTCTGCCCCAGCTGCAGCATCACCCTGGGTTGTCAGTCACCACAGACAAGGGACCAGGGAGCCTTGGCGCACAACCACCCCCTGCCTGAGCTCTGCCTCAGTGGATGCAGACCTGGGGTTACACATACGCCTCTTCTCCTGCAAACCTTTCCTTGCTTTTAAAGAAGAAATCAGGTGGCCGTCCAAGGAATCATTCCTTGGAGCACCAAAGCTTAGGGAAGTCCTAGGTGCTCTCCTGGCCCCAAAGCTGGTCCTCACATAAACAACACCCAAAGCATCTCCAAATCCGTATGCTTTACAGAACAAATGAGGGAACCAGTGTGCCTGTGGCCTTGGTGGCACCACAAAATCTCCTTGCTGATTGTAGTTTGCTATGGTTCACACACCTGGCAATAAGTGGTCTCACAGCCTTGTTTCTCCTCTGCTGGTGGTACCATGGGACTGCCAAATCAGCTCTCCCATAGTGAGCCTCAGTTTTGTCAGACAGATGAACCCATGGCTCTTACAGTAGTGCTTTCTGCATGCAGGAGCATTAGGTTGAATGTTTCAACACCAGCCTCTCAGCTTTCATTTACTTAACAGTGTTTGTTACCTGTCTTATTAAAGTAATTACTTGAGTGTTGCAGGGCATTGTATAAAGATCAGGAAGCAGAAAGCGAACTCTCAGCCAGAGCTCCTGCTCCCCGAAAGCCTGACTTCATACAGCGTGTTTTGTTCCCCAGTATTATGAATTATTGTAATAAGTGGTCTGAAGGCTCAGACAGACAGACTTCAAGCTTCATCTGAAATAAGGTCAGTTCAATTGTCTTGATTCAAACAGAATTCAGATGTCTATGCCAGTGGAGGCTGGCATACTCTTTAGGAAAATTAGTCTGGCTGCTTTTAAAAGGGAAAAAAGAAATCTTTGAAAGCTGTGGAGACAGTGACTAATTGCAGTATAATCGACAGAAATGAGATTCAGGTTTAGAAAGGGTAGTGGCCCTTCTCTGTGCTCATGCAGAAATAATTTAGCTGTTTTCTAATTGTGCTCTGAATTGTTCTTGTGAGATGGGTACTTTAAAATTGATCTCATCTAACTTAAAAGCAAAAGCCCTAGTGAAAAAAAAAAAATGAACTCCACAAAACCCACATTAAAGGAAAAGTCAAAGGCCAGAGTGACATAGATAACATCTACTATCATCCGGTGGAGCTGAACCAGAATGTGCTCATTTCAAAGCCTTAATCAGTGATGTCACTGAAATGTTATTAAGATAAAAATAGCAACATTGAAACTCCTGGTTTTTCACAACACTCACTTCAATAAGACACTGTCTCTGTGAGACAGCACTGTCTTGGGTCTTATGCAGGTATCTACTCAGCCACTTGGCTGATCAGGATGCAGGACTGAAATTAGGAGCTCTCAAATAAAACTGTGCATTTTACTCTTGTCCACTGAATTGCAGAAGCAACTTAAAAATCTTATCAAGGCCCAAGGCTGCTGTTTGAAAGCAGGGCTCATGCTGTGTCAGGCATGGCCTCTCTAGCTGGGCAGTAGGAGCTGGGGCAGCTGCAGCAGGCCAGGGAGCTGATGGGATTTTGAGGCAGCATCCTCGTCAGAAGTGCTGGTGCTATGGGCTTGGAGGATGTGAGCTTCTTCCAGGTGCTCAGCCACCCTGACAACTCCCAAACAGGGATCCATGGGGCAGGCAATGACACTTACAGCCCCTTACAAGCCATCTGGGGTCTTCTTCTCTTCAGAAGAGATGAGCTCAAAGGATGAACTGCCAGCATTCAGGTGGAAGTGGCTAGTTCAGTCCCAAACACTACTGGAGTGAAGATCATGATCAGATCATCCCAGGACACTGTACAAAGGCCAGAAAAACAAATACTTTGGTGCAGATAGCATTCTTTGGACACTGCCATGTTTCTTGTCAGGAAGCCTGGGGGCTGCCATCTTCTCCTGCTTGTGTGAGTGGGTGTGTGAGACTGCGAAAAGTCCTTTCCTTTTGAAATGCCCTTTATCTGCCTTTTAATTTTTTTTTCTTTTTCATGTCATGCGCTAGCTTCCTGGAAACTCTGTGTTTAATCTTCCCTATTATGTAAAAAAACCTTGGTTAGGTTTCTGGTGTGCAAAGTGCATTCTGTGTGTTCCTCAGACGATCAGACTTTACCTGTTACATCTCGTTTTTTAAGTTGCCTCTTTAAAATGCCAAAGTTGAAAGGGTTGTGACACAGAGATTCAGAGACTGCCACTAGGCTAATAGGCAAAATGAACCTGGCCTGTTTCTCCTGGGGATCAGTGGCACAAACTAGCTTGTGTTTGTGTACTGATCACAAACTACTGATTTAATGATTCATCTTGCAGCAGTGGGAAACTCAGGGTCCCATTTCTTCCCTAGTACAAGGTACAGCCTTTCACACTTGCAGTGGCTAAAGGCTCTAGTTCAGATCAGTAGCTACAGAAGGGCATTTTAAGGAAACCCAGAAACTGGAAGGACTCAGTTAAAAACTATGGCATGTATAGGGAGGTAGTCTTCTGCTTAGGTCAGGAGTAGACAGGGCACTATCTTCTTGAATCATTCCAAGTAAAACTGTGTTTAGACATGGCTTTTTTCCTGGCTTTCTGCCTCATTGATGGAACTATAATACATCCGTGGTGCACCTTTGTTTCACAGTGTTTTTCTGTGCTCCACCCCTGGGTTTGTGGATCCCCAAAGGTTTTATTAACAATAGCATATTAGGGACTGATCCAAAGAAAACAGGAATTACTATTGTTGAAACACAAATGTATAGGTCTTTGGGGGCTTTGTTCGGTTGGTTTGTAGTTTTTTTCTTGTTTGTTTGTTCTGGATGTTTTTTCCCTGCACGCTCTTAGTTGCCAGGTGCTCTGGAACCCTGACTGCCTGGTTTTCTGGCAGCTGATGGAGTCAAAGCAAAGGGTGATAAGCATTCCCTAAAGCAGCCTTAAATAGATGCTGGAATAAGTTCATCATAACAGATACTTCTCATTTTTATAAAACCTGCATATCTGCAGGTGTGCAGAGTCCAAATGAGCGGCCTCTGCCCTCCTCAGGTTTTCCCCAGGTAACTTCCTCAACTGCAAGGAAAAGAACCTCAACTATCCAGGGGCACTGGCGGCAGTCTGGGCTTGCAGGGACTGGCCACCAGATGACACTGTTATCCCTAAGAATGAACCAGCACCGGAACAGGTCCCAGAAATTGCTCCTCAGAAACGGGATGAAGGAACCTCCTGCATGCTGGGTGCCTGAACATCTCTTGGAGTCCAGTGCCCTCTCCCTTGGCTGCTGTTACTGAGGAGGGACTGTCAAAAAACCCTAAATTTGGCGACTTAACTGCCACAGTTCACTGCAGGTAAACTGCAGGCATTGCTGTGCTTTGTATGCATTAGTTTTCATTTATTTGCAGATTAACCTGGACCAAAAGATAGTAAATGCATTTTCAACAAATGATGAGAATTGCAAATTTATCCTCCTATTACAGCTTACCCGTTCAAAGTCAATCCTGCTGATTCAGAAATGAAATTAGATATGGAGTTTGGTAAGTAGTGATAGAATGCCACAAGTTTTCCAGCCTAAAGTACTGCTATCATCATCTGAAAATGTCACTGTAATGAAGTTTCTTTTTCTGTCAAATTTACTCTTTCTTTTTTTCTTCTAGTTTTTCCACAGTGAACAACATGTATCATCCATTCCCTGGAGCAAACTGACTTTCTCCCCCCAATAACTTTTGTACTGGAAGAGCCAAAGAGACTCAACACTCTCCTTTCAACACAGTGCCTTCTCCACTGGGCTTCATCCTGCCCAGGACCAAATCTCTCTGGAGTTGCATGGCTAATCACAGCTTTATTTCTTTCTCCTGGGTTTCAGGTGGCCCCTGAGACAAAAGCAGTCATGAAGTGGTTGAGGTCTATCCCATTTGTGCTCTCTGCCAGCCTCCATGGGGGTGAGCTGGTTGTGACATATCCTTATGACTATTCAATGCATCCTATGGAAGAAAAAATGTTCTCCCCTACACCTGATGAGAAGGTAATATTGTTTTTGCAGGGTGAGCATATTGGTTCCATTTGTAGAACTATGGAAACATTTACTTTTAATAAATAACAAATTTTGATTAATTTAGATCATGTACATGTGTGTATATGTATGCATGTATGTATTAAATATGTAATAAATTGCGTGTTTATACACATAATTCAAGTCTATATACATACATATAACATGAGATCAGCTGATTTGGGTAGAGCTGATGCTAATAATGCCAAGGTCAAATGTTCAATCCCCACAGAGGTCTTTCACTTAAGAGCTGGACTTGATGATCCTTGTGGATCCCTTCCAACTCAGAATATTATGTGACTCTGATTTATACACTTACTTAATGTACTTCAAAATATAGGATTGGTTACTCACTATCAGCTTGGTCTGGAAACATTTACCCATCTTTTATGAGGCCAAACACGGTTCCATAAAGCACAGATTAGGAAAATCCAGGCTTTTAATTTTTAAAGGGAGTAGGCTGTGGTATTTTTACCAGTGGTTTCCAGAAGAAAAGGAACAAGCCTGACCAGCAGTGTTATTTTCCCTTGGAATCCATAAGGAGTGGGGAGAAAAAAGACTCATTGCCATGTGGTGGCAGCCTTGTAACATTTATTCCAGGTCAGATGACTGGGATTAGTTTCTCCCTCTCGTCTCTGGAAAGTTCCTCATTTGGGACTCACTGTAAATCTTCTGTGAAATTTTTTGCCACCTTTCCTATTTCCCTTTGGTTTCCTCAATCTAGTATTCATTGCCGACATGCCCACCAGGAGAAGAGCTAGCTTTTCAGCCTTCTAGCATGTGCTAAAAATGTCTGTGGCCTCTTAAGAAAAGTGGTTCTTTATATAAACAAAGAGCAGTTGAAAATAGTCAGAAGTTGATCTTTGACTTGAAGCATCCTTTATCTTTGAGCATATCTCTAGGCTGAGTTCTTCTGAAATGACAGTTCTCAGTAATACATATTAAATATTTAGAGATTTATGACTGTTAAACATTTTCTGTATCAATCCATTTCTTCTGAGCTGTACAATGCCTACTGACTATGTGTGTATGAAGATTTAGCAGTAAAATTAACAAGGTACTGAACAGTAAAAACCCTGTGTAAGAAATACTAAGGCAAGCTGCAGAACCTTTTGCTGAGGACTGGGGGAAATCATTAAAAAGCGTGCGTTTACATCCCACTGCCTGGACTAGGGCTATCCTGTGCACAGGTGGTGAAGGAATATTGCCATGTGTGCTTTATCAAGCACTTTACCCCTGGAATGGAAGTACAGCAGTACCTCCATCATCTTCACTCAGGGACAGCGTGTGTATTTTGAGTGAAAGGATGCAGCCACTCAGACAAAGGGCTCCATCCCAGTGTAGTGCACAGCTGGACAAACCCTAATGGCGCTCCTGGCTTGAAACAGAGTAAGACAGGGAACCTTATACAGGCGACTGCTGCATAGTCAGTGACTGCAAAGTCTGGCAAGTTGGCTACAAACCTGGAAGTTTAAAACATACAGGGGAGGGCTGGGGATGTCCTTAATGCAAAACTGATTTTTCAAATGACTCAGCACAGGAACTTTAACAGCACTATCAGTATCACTTCGAATTTTGCACAGAAAGTTATGAAACCTGTACCTGTGAAGTGACCTGCATTTAAGTAATGGGATCTACAGCTGCTGATGTCAGGGAACCTGCATCCCAAAATACAGCAGTTTGGTTTAGCTGCCATCCATTGGCCGTAACTCTTGTTCTGAATGCTGACCTGCCACATTTGCTGTGCAAGGGGGAAACTTGCAGAGCAGGGCAAAATGCTGCAGAGCAGATAATAGCCAGATATTAAAAAATCAAATTCTGAGAAATATTTTCAAACCATATTGCCCCGTTTGAAAACACATCTGTGTGCTGCCACCTCCCTGTGTCCATCATGGTGCATGTGTGGAAGCACGAGGATCCTCTCTTTCCTCTGCTCCAAGACACTGCAGATTACAAGTCTCTTTTTGGCCTGCACCACAACCTGGGCCAGTACCTGCTGAGAGCGAGGAGTCTCAAAGCTGGACCATGTCCTTGCACTCACATGCTTGCATCTGGTTCAGCCCACCCAATTAAAAACTTTCCCATATTTCGGGGTTTGTGGAGATGGATGTTTTAATGCTTTGTGTTACACAAGAAGCTGAACCGATGCCTTTGCTCACCAGAGCAGAAAGGTCCACACCAAGTCCAGATCACTACCTTTGGTGAGCTGAAACACTCCTTTCCCTCCCCCTGAAAAACCCAACCTGTGACGGTCAGCGGGGTAAAAGTGCTGGCCAAGGTAGCAGCACTGACCTCATTTTACTGAATGAAACCTCACACTACCAAAGTCATGAGGATTCCTCTGTGTTTTTCCCCTTTTTGTTCCACTATATTATACCTTAAAATCTGAGTTTTCTTGAGGCCCATGACTGGTCGTACATTAGCTTCTAAGTGATAAAAATGTATCGTTATCCAGGAACTTTTAATTTTTTTTTTTTTTTAAGTGTAACTTTTTTTTTTTTTTAAGTAGCTTTCACTTGCTTTTGAAATTCTCACTTTTTCCTCTCACTACCACTTGTCTTCTTTCACTTGCACTAGTGGCCAGGCAAAAGCCTCTTGGTGTGAAACAAGAGGAGACTTGGTCACAGGAAATAGGACGTCTGCGGATGTCTTTGTAAAAAGTGCAGAACATACTCCTAACTCACATAGGCACCTTCTAAACTTTATATTGAATACCTTCCATGAAAGGCTCAGAACTGGGACCCAAATTCCTGTAGAAATTAAAGATATTGAGCCTGGCACTCAATATGTAGCAGTAAAAATTCTTTTTAGCATATTTAATTAACATCTATTTCTTTTCAACAGAACTTTGAAGGACACAATTTTCTGGTCTGAGCGATATTTAGACACATAGAAGCTTAAGGGAGCTGCAAAACATTTTATATTAAGTCTGGATTTTTAGTGTCTGGTCATCAGAAGTATTTCAGTAAAGTGTCTTTACACTTACACTGAACTCTCTTTCCAACTTTCCTTGGTCACCTACCTGATCCCATAATTGGCTCAGCCATGGGATTATTCGAAACAATCACAAATATTAATCAATGTTGTGTGCTTGGTCATTTTGGTCTTTATCCTTGATGACAACATCTAAGATAAAGTTTTAGGATCACTTCTAAAACTAGGATTTTAGCCACCCAACTTCTTGCACGTGTTGTCTTAAGCAATATGGAATGAAACTCATGATGATGAATAGTAGGATCAAGTAGCGTCTAATAACTGCTGTAATTTCAGTGTTGAAATCTAAGAGTCTAGCTTTGCAGATCAGGTTCAAATAAACAAAAAGGAGAGGGAGGATTTTTGTACAAAGCTGGAATAACCATTGGAGGGATGGAAAAGAAGGGCAGGAACATGATTCAAATAAATGGTTTCTTCAGATAACTGCTCTTTCTTCTGTCTTCACTACGTGTTCTGCCACTGTTCCTTTCTGCGTGGTGACTGCTCTGCTCTTCATCAGTGTTAACACTCTTTGGAAATCAGTGGTGACATCCTACATCACCACATCCTATCCTTCGCTTTTTAGGAATGGTTTCTGCCCCACAAGGAAGCAACTGTCTCTGATCAAACTGGCAGGTTTTCCTGTGTGAGTGATAAGTGCAAAGCAAATTGACACTGACTATTTTAAACAGCAGCACTCAGTGTGAAGATTTAGTTGGGGTGACGGTAATATAGGTATTTTTTAAGGGGTAAAAATATCAAAAGCTAAAACAAAACCTAAAGGAGGCCTAAATTTCAACTTTAAAACCTTAAAACCTGGGACTTGAAGTACAACCAAAAATGCCCTCTGCTCCTGCCCCAGGTGGTAGATTGAAGCCATGTACCAAAAAATCCACTGGTGTTTAATGTGTTGTCTCTGGCTAAATATATTGGATTGCAGAGAAAGACCCTAGAGAAGAAGACAAATGAAAATTTCTTAGCGACAAACAAAACTTCCTTGCAGAGCAGGTCATCACCGCCTTCAGTCTCGAGGACGCAGGGTGGCTCGTTGTCTGGGCTCGCAACAGCAATAGTTAGTAGCAGCAATGGCAATATTTTCAGTTTGTAAAAGCAGATGTATTTCAATCCTGTTTGTTACAGGTGTTCAAAATGCTGGCTAAAGCCTACGCAGATGCACACCCCGTCATCTCGGACCGCTCCGAACTTCGCTGTGGTGGGAATTTTGTAAAACGTGGAGGTATTATAAATGGTGCTGAGTGGTACAGCTTCACTGGAGGTAAAACCACTTTACCGTCATATCAAGTGAGGTAAAACCTCTATGTGACCTTTATAAGACACCAGAGTTTGAACAAAATAATTTTATTCATTTCAGTTTGGTTAAGGTCCTACCCCTGCAAAACATAATTTGTAGGGGATTTAAGCAATAAAATGTATGTTGGTAGTGTTTTTATGCATGGGATGTTTTTATAACATGGGATGCATCCAACCCCAATGGGACCTGAGGAAAATTAGTAAGTTATGCAAGGATCAAATTCCTTATATCATATAATTTTCATTTTCAAATCTGACATGTAGATATAAATGCTTAAGGCTATGCTCTCACTTCTTAGCAGCATGAGTCTGAATCCGTCTTGTAGACTATGCATGTGCTGCTTTTTCATCTTTTTAAATGAATTTTTTTTCAGGGAAAACTGCAACAGAGACAAACATCCAATTCGTTTGTGCTTCTGTCGCTAATTTGATTTCCCCAATAATAGTATTTTGTTTTCTTTAGGATTCCTTCAGTACTGGTGTGGATAAAATATCAGTGTTCATAAATTTTCAGCAGTGCTTCAGTTGTGTTTTCCAATAGGACTCAGCTGGATCCCCAAATAATTATGTTGAAACTAGACATTTGGAATGCTTTGGGGCATGCGTGCGAATTAGGTTTAGATATCTTTGGCTTACATTCTTCCTGAAATTATATCCAATGTCTTTTGTACAGAAACAGTTTTGAACATAATAATGGCAAAAGGTCGTTTCTGTCCTGGTGACCCTTGGCAATCACCTCTGATACAGCTGATTATGCAATTACTGTGATTAACCAGTCTTTATTGTTCTCTTGCTACTTCTTGGCCAGGTGAATAGTAATGTAAAATTATGCTTCTTTGCCTGAAAGAAGTGTCATTGTCATTATTTATAGTTGAAACAAGTTGTAGAATTCTGAATTTGTTGAACACTTTTCGTATATTAGCAATCACTCTTTACAGTGTAATAACCCACACCCACAGGGACAAGGTTCAGCTGACTGCAGCAGCAAAGCTCCAGTTAAAGGCTACATGGACTGTTCATGAGCTCTCCTCTTTCTTTTTAAACCTATAGGTATGGCAGATTTTAATTACCTTCACACAAATTGCTTTGAAGTTACTGTGGAGGTAGGATGTGAAAAGTTTCCTTTGGAGGAAGAACTGTTTACAATCTGGCATGAAAACAAAGGTGCCCTTCTGAATTACATGGAAATGGTACTGCTCTGCTTTTACAGACCTTTGTGCTTACTGTTTTTCTTTTTCATTCTTTGTCAAAATTAATTTCTTTGCTGTTTCTCTGGTTAGCTGTTGAGATAATGCTGAATCAATCACCACACTCCTCCAGGGGCCCCAGTGCCTCAGTTTGTCTAGCAGGACAGACAGGTAGCAGTTTGTCTATACTGCAGAAGGGATTGAGACTGAGGATTGCAAAGGCCTTGAAAATGGTGAGAAAGGGAATTATCCATGAATACTTTGGGCAGCATTATTCATCAACTGTCCAAAACTTAACACTAGAGAAAACCATAATATTCAGAAAAGTATGAATCAACATTCCTCTTGAAGACTAAAGCAACAAGATCTGCTCTCCAGAGAGCTTCCTGAAATTTTCCTTTACATATTCCATGTTTGTGTCCCAAATCCTCCTGTCCCACAGCAAGAGATTTAGATTCAGCTAAAATTTTGCTAGAAATGCCATTTATACACTTTCCATCTTGATTTTTTAATGAAAGTAGTTATTGAATATCTGAAGCCAAATCTTCTAAAGGAAGAACAGTGTGTCTCTGAGCACTAAAACATGTCACTTAAATGTCATTTTTAATAATGAGTTTAAACTCAGCAAAAACAAATGCCTCACTGACAATAAGTAAGTGAGCACAGAAACAGAAGTTGCTCATCTTTCTCTCAGCCATTAGTAGATTAGCTTTCTGTCATGCCTTATTTTGATGGAGTATACAGTAATTTAAAATTGTTAGGAGTGTTTTTATGGCCTTTCTAAGCAACCTCTTGCTACTTGTGGTAAGTATTATCATTCAATAAAGTCTACAGTACAGACCACCAAACTCATTTCGTTTTACAGCTGTCTGATGAAAATGAGTTTTAGGGGATCCAAATGGAGCTGGGTTAAATCCATATATATTACAATTGAAGTCTTCAAGATGTAAAGATTTTATAGTGTGAGATACTGTAGAAGTCTGTGCCGGAAAAGCTTTTTGAGTAAATGCAGGACAGTAAGCAAAACAACTTTGCAGATAAGAATGACTGAATTACCCTCGATAAGGATTAAGTCTGCCATAACCAATTCAAACTTTTCTTATTCTGATATATACCAGGCTGTTTGGTGTGTGTACAGATCTACTTGGCTTAACACACACAAGTAGAATTCATTTTCCTAAACGCCGATCTCGTCTCCCCGTCAGAAGCAATATCAAAACACTCTGCCAAACTCATGTGGCACCGATTTGAGGAAAAATGAAAAGCAGTACATTTACTAAAGCAAACCAAAGCAAGATTGTTAAAGAAATTTCAACTTTGTCATTTTTATCCCATCATGGTGTAATTGCAAAATTATTATTGAAGTTGGATGAGGTCATACTACTGTGAGTATGTCTACACTGTAAATTAAATTTGAGTCTGAGACGACTCTTCTGACCAGATTTACTCTCTATCCATATGATAAATCCTCAAGTTCCTACTGCAAAGCAAATTGCAGTGCTTCATTATAGGGGATAGTTTTCAAATCCTTATATTAAGTTGTTCCTAAACCTTCCAGTGAAATAGCTTCACTCAGTATGGAACATCTGCTCAATAAGAACAGTGACAACACAGCCTCACCTTAAATTAAAAACTGCTCTCACTAGAGTAGACTTTTTTTTCCAAGCTTTGTATTATCAATTACTGTAAAGTTGGATACTTTCATGGTTATTTTTAAACATCTTTATATTCAACAGAAAAGCAAATATGTTTTTCCCATTGTTTTGATGCTTTGTGGTTTTTTTCTATTCTTTTTTTGTGACAAGGGTACTGGGGAAGGGAAAGTGAGAGGAAGAGAAAAGAGGAGGTGGGGGAGTGAAGTAAAGAACAACTCAAGCTGGTCATAGCTGTTCAGAGAAAAAATCAAAATGGAATTATTTTTCACTTAAAGGGGTGATATAGATTTTCCAATATAAAATATTTTAATTTTGGAACACTGTAAAAAGAGAACCTTGAGAGGCTTAATGTTTAAATTCTTGGATTTTTTTTTTCTGTTTTGTTTTATTTTATTGAACTTCCAATATAGCTGTTTGTGCACCTCCTTGTATGACGGAATTCACATTGCTCTTTAGTTTGTCACCACGCACATTTCTCAACAGCTCAAGCAGCTCAGTTCTGAGCTTGTAGAGAAGGGGAAATGGCTGTCATACACTCTACTGTCATGACATTCTGACAGGCAGTGAGGTGTAGGCAGCAGAGTGATGATGAGTCACAAGTACCTGAAGTGATGCCCTCTCATTGTGTACGGAGCATCAGATTGGTTTTGAAAGCCTCAGCTTTTCATTTCTTTGTGGCTCTGTGTCTAGGGCAGACATTCAGAAACAGTCCTTAAATACTGTGGTCAGATCATGAGGTGCCAGTGATTTGTGCAGAGAAGGGTCTCTCAATGCAGAGCCACATACCTAGCCCAAAAAAGCTCTGGTTCCATTATCCCTTTCCCTCAGCCCCCTTGGAGCTCCCTAAATAGGGAATGTGATCTGAAGGGGCATTAGTGCCTGAGAGCCTCTGTAATGGGTTGAACTTTTTGACAGTTGTTTCCTCTCTACAAAGGTTTCCTCGTGGTGGGGAGGTGGTACTGTAGTAAGTGACTCCCATCTGACTTTGCTTTGCTTTGCCAGGTTCACCGAGGGATAAAAGGAATTGTGACCGATAAGTTTGGCAACCCAATAAAAAATGCTCGTATTTCAGTCAGGGGCATTCAGCATGATGTCACCACAGGTAATATTTTTAGTTTAAGATTTTTCCTGGGGCAGAGTGAAAGTACTGAGAGCTTAACCTGCAAAAGTGTTGTCATGTTTGGTAGAAATGGCACCTTAATGGAAAACTGAACGCTCAGCTGGGGGGTTTCTTCCAGAATAACACGACAGAAGACATGTCAAGGTGGCTGCTAGGTCTGTCATGTCTCTGGGATGACAGAGTTCTTGATGTGAAAAATTCCACCTGGAACAGTCTGCTGTCAGCCCACCACAGCCAATGTTTGGGGATCTATGGCAGCAGCTCTGCTCAGGGGCTGTAGCTCAGCAGGCGGAGGAGCAGAGCCCTGATGGAATAAGTTAGTTGAGATATTGTGAACATGTTGTAGGTAGTACAGTAGGATCCCCTCTGATTTTCACAACTAGAATAATTGCGGAAATTGAAGGGTCCACAACCTTTAATGTTCATGTGGAAATGCATAAATATGTGAAATTTTTGGACAGTTAGTATTAGAACATTGAATTATGTCCACTTTATACCTGTCACCAACTGATAAACATGTATTGAGGCATATGCAACTGTTACTTTTCACAGTCATAAAGTTCTGAGCTCTTAGGCTGTCACTGAAATCAATTTTTTCTTTTTATTATTGATTTCAGTGAGAACAGGGTAGGCCATAGAAGTGCAAAATAGACAACATGAATGGTTACATTTTGCTCTAATGATAATTGTTGAATCAATCTGGAAAGCCAGAATGGCTTATAATGTAGTGGATGTTTTCCAGCTTTCAAAAAAACTAGCACTAGAGGGGATACAATAGTGGAGATGATGCAGATTCTTGAGGCTAGTGGGAGACTCTGGCATGAATTAGGGTCTTTTTCAAACTTCTTCCCAGACAATGGCTTCCCATTGGCAGTGGACCATTAAAGGATTAAGAATTAAATAAAAATATATTTACACTGTAGGAAAGAGAGTATTTGTTCTGAGTTAGGTGGGGTTAAAAATGTCGTATGATTGAAAAGTTTTTGATTTTAGTGTTAAAAAGAACTAAGAAATTCCATGAGAAAATAGTATTAATGCAACATTAACTGAGCTAAGAGACTTGCCATTCAAAATAAAGGAAATATAAAATGAGGAATACATTTTTTCTGTTTTAAGGCTCTCTGCTGTTGCCTGTAGGGTCTAACCTTCAGCTGGAGGAAATTTGCACCCATTTTACACTAATGGCAATTTATACCAGCTGCAGCTCCAACGCCATAGTCTTACATGCTAGAATGTCTGCAAAGTAATTGAATGTAATTTAATAAAAAGAGGGATTTCTTAGCTCCTTAGACATTTTAAATATATATATAGATTGCAGCCTGGATTCTGGTTTCACTTTCTTAAGTTTCACATAGTTTTAAATTAATTTCTTTGGGATTTATTCCTTGTACCCTTGGGAAAAGCAGCATGAAGGAAAGCTTCTCTTCCTTGTGATACAGGAGCAGCAGGTACTGACACCTTGTATGTGAATTTTACTCCATTAGCTCCCAAGGGCCAGGTTTTCACAGGTGAAGTCTCTTTTTGCCATCTAGAGTTTGTATTCAAACGTGTTTCCAAATCTGACTTGCTTCCATGGCCCACCCCTTGGCTGCTTGTGCCATCTGTGTGCCCACGGGTGTGTGTGCAACTACAGAGGCCGTGAGGCTGAAAGCTAAGCTCGGTTTTGTTGTGCCTGTACCTTTCCCAAGCTGCTGATGGAGACTACTGGCGACTCCTGCCTCCGGGGACGTACATCATCAGCGCCCAGGCGCCGGGGTACAGCCGGGTGATGAAGAGGGTCACCATCCCTGCCAGGATGAAACAGGCCGGGCGAGTGGATTTTGTGTTGCGGCCCGTGGACGCCTGGCCCGACAAGCTCCTCCGCCGCTCCATGGACGACGTGTACAATCCTTACGACCCACTGGAACTTTTTGACCCCCACGCCCAGCACAGGCAGCCCGAGGCTCGAGGAGGGTCCGCAGCAGGCCGGGAGAAGCCCTGGTGGTGGTCTTACTTCAGCTCTCTAGACCTGCACAAACCTCTGTGGCTGCTCAAGCAGCGCTGAGGAGCATCGCCGTGCTCTGCTCAGCTCGCTCCGGTGCCCTTCCACTCAGTTCCAGACACCCTCACGGCTCTTGGCAATATTTAAATGTTTCATTTGAAAATATAATGTTAATTCAAGCACGCTTACTTCTTTTGTTTTCTCTTCACACACAACTGAGTATATTCGAGTGGGTTTTTAAGTATTAAAAACAACGGTGCACATCCATTCAAAGGCCAGAGTTTATGCAGTTTTTTTTCGTGGTAATGCTCTGTACTTCTGCCCAAGTAGTTAATCATCACATTCATTATTTATTAGATTCTAAGTACCTGCAGGAAAATATTCCTGATCCTTTAATGCATTTTTGTACATGTTTTAATACATTAATGATTACATACAAAAAACAACTTTCAGAAACACTCAGAAAACTCTTTTATTTTCCTTTTTTACATTAGCATATTAAGCTCATTCCCTCTTCTAATAAAAGCTCAAAATGTAGGGGTTTTTTTTAAATTTTAAATGTTTTTATACATTTAAAAATAGGCTTTTAATGTATTTAGCAAAATACTGGAAAATGCCTTTACTGCTGGAAATACACACATCCTATAAATGTGTGTGTAGACATAGAAAAATACATGAGATAATTCATGAGGAATTTGGGCTAAAGTGTGGCATATTACACTAAGGTTGTTAAGATCATGCACTGTTCTGAGCCTATGTACACGTTAATGAAACTTGTAGACACCAAAGAAATCACAAACTTCTTTTCAAGATAGTTGGGCAAAGCTCCGTTAATAGTGGTCTTGCAAGATGCTGTCCTCTCTCAAATATCAGATGCAATGTATTTTTTAAGGTGATATATATAAAAAAAAGTCCTTGATTTTGACAAATACATAGGCCCACACTTCCTTTTGGCTTGAACTGTTAATGAACTCCATACAGACTGTATTTCCCGCTCTAAATGCCACAGTGTGTGAATTGTGTGATTGTTGGAGCTGATATACTTTCTGCAGGAACTGCTGGATTAGCTATGTGGATTGCCGTATGATTTCTAAAAACTTTTTAGCTCATCTTAGGTAAAGCAGCCCCATTGCGTGAAGCCCATAGTCCACATGCACGTATCTCATGCTATAGTTTCCTAAGACCCAAGAGATGAACGATCTTAATTCTGCAACCAGATGCTGCACATGGCTAAGTACCTTATTCCCAGCTGTAATCTGATTGAAGTTAGGAGTCTGTTATTCATGTGCTTGGATGTCTGCAGGACTGGAGACTATGAAATGTTAAAATGAAAGAAAATTATTTCAGAGCATTAACAAAAAGTAATTATATGGGAGTGAATGTACTGCATGCACATGGATAAGTGTTCCTTGCCCAGGCTTGCCAAGTTAAAGGAACTCTGAACCTTAAATATGCCAAAGAAAATTGAACAGGAGATACACCTCCAGACTTTATTTCCAGTAATAGGTATTACTACTGTTTTCTGTGGTCATTTTTTTCAAAGCCAGCTTCCTGTGAACACAGGAGTGAAGCTAACAAAATCAGAACAATATGCCAAATTGCTAACCGTTAGCTGCACTTATTAAGCACATAATGTGTTGCATGCTTAGCAAGATGTTTTCTCTAAGAATTTCCTAGATTCTCACAGAGCTATTTAGAATTTTTTTCAAGTAATCACAGAAAACCCAAGCCCACTGAAATGCGAAACAGAATGACTGTGCAGAAAATCCACTTCTTTCCTGTAGTCCTGAGCTGAAATAACACATGAGAGTCAAGACTTGGGAAATATGATTTATTGACTAGATTGTAAAGATATCTTATGTTTGAGACAGTTTGAAAGTTTGCTGTACTACTATACCACTTACGTGAAAATGTTATGAGAGAGCAAGAATAGCCTCCCTCCCTACCTCAGTCATAAAAAGAGGTGTCCAGCAGAGAAAAAGTTAAGATCAGAACCTTCTGCAGGTTCACACTCAACAGCCTGTATAGAAGGGATGTATTAAACTGCAATGAAATAACTGTGAGGCTCTTGGGAAAAGGTGTGCTTCAGTCTTCTGGAACTATTTAATCTTTTTCATAAGAGGAATTCTTTAGTTTTCAGTTCCCTTGGAGGTGGAAAAGACTTGCAGAATGACTAGAGCAGCTCCCAGAAATCCGTTTTTTTTTTAGATGAGACTTAGGACATATTTATTGGCACTTTCAGAAAGAAAAGGAAAGAAGCAAAGAAGGAAAGAAGAAAGGAAAGAAAGAATTGGTCAAAGCCAGCCAAATAACAATGCAACCAAAATTAGTATCACCATTCCATTTTTATTTGAGATTTATATAGACTTAGTTCTATATATATATGTGAGAAAAAGTATTGACTTGGATGTGTAGCCTGAACTGGATTACATAAATCTTCTCCAGTGTTTATTCAAATCAAGCAATGTGTGTTAAAATATCAGACGGTTTTGTTAAAGAGAAAAAAAAAAGAGACATGACCCAAAATAATCCACCGCATGACTATGATATGATTCAAAGGATTTTTAAGTGGTGGTGAAATTTAAGCAGCTGTAGGCAGCTCTGTAACTAATATATGGAAATGAACACAGTGATCAGCTCTCTCATGCACCTCTTTGGAAGATGTTCATATACAGAGTTTAATGGAACATAAAGTTAGGAGCATATTAAATACTTTTTAAATAGAAAGAGGGATTAAAATGCTTCGATGAAACATGCCCTCCTACAAGTGAAGTGAAAGTAACATAGGAAAGAAGTGAGAAATAGCCAAAGTTCTCTGGCAGTCTCCGTCGTGCTTAAACCCTGCCTTGGAGACTGGGCTTGGCCTTTTTCCAGTGCTACTTTGGATCATGACAGGTTCAGCAGCCAGATGCTGCTGTCAGAAATTATAGTGTGTGTTCATCAGACTCCCTCTCCTTTTAAGTCAGAGTCTACATATTTTTTTTCAATTACCTTCCAACCACATATTGAACAGCGTTGATGTATGTTTTTGCAACATCCTCCTTAATAATTAATTTCCCAGTCTCCATATTTGTTTCAGAGGGATCTTCTCGACCATGGAGCCAAACTTTTCTGCACAATCACATTAATAAATGTTTTGACCTGCTAACTGTCCAGACCTCATTGCTCTGCCAGCGATGAATCTTCCCAACAGGTCAAAGCATGCGAATCTAGCTAACAGCATTACAAGTACGAAGAGCAAAGAGAAAGCTCTGCTTATGTCATATGTGCAATTTCTCTTTCATTCATATGCCAGAAAAAAGCCAAGAACACATTAAAAAAAAAAAATCAGCAGCTAAATCACAAGCAATGTGCATGAATTATACAAAAGAAGATTTGGATCTGTTTGTTCCATTCATAAAAACTTCTTAGATCAAAAATAGCAATAATAAAGGAATAAAAGTTTGCGCTGTTTACATCTTCATCTCCTGTAACAAAATTGTCTTCCAGTCTTGGGCCACCCACATATAAGAAGGAGCATCTTTATTTTCCTAAAGACAGAAAAGAAGAGAAAGGTGTCCTAAGCTAACTGCTGAAAACAGAACTTTAAGTGTCAAAGTCCGTGAGTAATAGAAGCTCTTCTTGCTATCATTTTTCACAGTGTTTATGCAGTTTTTCTTCCTTTCATGCCTCAGTTTAGCAGCTGAAGGGAAACACTCCAAAACAATATAGCAGTCTGTTCTGAAGTACTGCGAACCAGCTGTCGATCAGAGTTTGCCAAGCCAGTGCCATTTCTTTGTGTCCATCACTCTAGTATTGCACGGCAATTCAAAAACAAGCCACAGATGTCTTTAGTGGTTACAAAAGCAGCCATCAAAACGAGACAAGTCTGTGTGTCTCTGAGGCGATGCTTGCAGACAGGCTGGGAGATCTCTGTGATGGGTGGGCATTCACCCCACAGCAGTGAAGCACTGGAGAGTCAACCTTTAGGAGACAAGGAACAACAGGGATCGGAGCTGTTTGAGTGTCTTGGATGGAAATGTGAGCTGAAGCTGATACACCTCTTTACAAAGCTCCTGTCAGAGGTACTCTCATGCTGTTTTCCTTCGCCGTAAGATGTGCCTTTTGAAGCTTCCACAGTGTAAAAGGAGTGGATGGGGAGGTTGCACGGTACTCTCCCTGCTGTCTTTGTCTTCACAGCATCTTGGAGGAGAGATCCCCTTCGACATTTGAGTTTTCTGACTTCATGTAGTCTCAAGTCATGCTGGCAAAGGGCTTCACATTGACCTCCTTGCTGGGGCAGCCAGACCTCTGTAAGGAGGTGTTCTGCCTCCAGCCATCCCTCATGCTTGGGGGACATCAGAAGAATTTCTCAGTAGTGGCTCTTTGGTGGCCTTTTTGATCCTGGGTCCGGGTCTGCTTACATCAGAGTGTGAGAGTCTGGAAAAACGGGTGGGGTGGGGAAGGTGTTTTTAGTTTAGCTTTCTTTCTCTCTATGCTAATCCATTTTTGATTAGCAATAAAATCTTCACCAAGTCAAGTCTGTTTTGCCTACAACAATAAGTGGGGTTTGAATTTCCCTAAGCATCAGGGTCTTCAATAAAAAGATACTGTAATGATGAGGACAAAATTTTTTTGCCTATTTCATAAGCAGCTGTGAGATATCTCCTAAGGAGCTGCTGGCAGTCCTATCAGCAAAAGCTGCTGAAAAAGCTACGAGATTGTTTTGTAGGGAGGTGATGATATAACTTTATGAAGTAAATCCATCTAATGAAGATTATCAGACACGAATGGTTGTATTATGGTTTTATCATCCTTTCTCATGAACCTTTCTTACAAGAACTGAGTTGACACAGACTTGTTACCCAGTCTGGCTCATTTTGACCATAAGATGTCTGGGCAGGTCATCAGTAGAGCAAGGACATGGTGGTCTTTTGAGGGCAGGAGGTCTTTTGAGGGGGTCTTTTAAGGGCAGGAGGGTGCTGAGCACTTTTACAGGCACAGCTGCCACCCAAGGGAAGTGAACAAACTAGCCCAAGCACTAACATAACTATTTCCCTGGGGGAAGAAGAAAAAATGCACTTCTGAGATGATATGACTGTGTTCACAGGTAAATTCTTGCTGGACTAACTGCAAATTGTACCTTTGGCTAAGACAGAGCAGCAGAGAGGAATGCAGGAAATTCTGGTCTGGATCAGACCAGCGGCCACCTCCATGCAGTGCTCCTTGAGGCTGGCAACTAATCCTCCCCAGACAGGTGGCACAAGGCATGGCCAGGGACCCTCTGCCTTTAGAGAGGAATTTTTATGGACGTTAGAAACTTTAGGCAAAGGTTGTGCAATGTAGCTGCATTTGGTTTGCATTTCCAGCACTGCAAAATGCTTCTGAACAAAGCCTCGGCCATTTTCCCCAAGCAAAGATGCTTAAATTGAGCTGGTATATCACAAGCTCTTTTTGGGAAGTAGAATAAAGCCAGTGGTTGTGTCTGTGTCAACTGAACAAATGCAATAACCTTTTGCCAGGGCTCAGCTCTTGGATGTCATCATGTCCTGTACCAGGGCTGGGGTATCACTGAGGGAAGTCCCCAAGTGTCTCTGCGTCCCTGTGCCCATGATGCAAGTTCTCCTGGGTCTTTAAGAAATGCCATGAGCCTTTATTAACTCACGATATGGTTTATTCTTTTTCTCACTCCTGCAGACAATTCTCTAAATGAACTCTAAACTGGAAAAGGGTTTTTATCTTTATTAAATTTAAAATGTCACAAACCAGGACTCCAAAAATTATAATGCTCATTTGGAACATCTCTTAATTTATACACACACATTTGTGCATTCATATATACACACACACATGCACGTGCACATACATGGAGACATATTTTTATAGAATGCACATATAAACAATAATGGATTATAAATTACATCATATACTACTTACTATTTTGTATTGCAATCAGAAAGATATTTGAGCCATTAGGAATAAAAAGGTAATATTGTCTTTATTTAATTTGGTTGTTATTTCTGAAGACTTAATAAATATGCCTTGTTTCAAATCAAAAAATATCTTCAAAATTCATCTTCAAAAGCAGACGAGTCACAAAACCTAAGGTATTTTTCTTCATTAATTTTTTATCAGCTAAACTGAATGAAACATTGATGTTGTCAAAATATGAATATGTAAGTTTTCTGCCAAAAATTAGCATTAGTACATTAATAAAAGTGATTTAGTTAGTTCTTCTGTTTTTATTAATGTGAAATACCAGACTTAGGCAGTTCACAAGGTGCAAGCCTTCAGTAACAGAATTACTAATGAAATAAAGGGCAGGAACTGAGCAAGTTAAAGCAGCAGTAAGGCTTAGTGCTTAGGGCTACCAGGAAGCAAACCAAGGAGAGACATGGCAGCTAAAACAACTGTTTTGTGACTAATGCAGTGCTCAAGGCAACTCTTCTGCCCTCCAGTAGGTAACCAAGAAATGAGAAGTTTGTTTTGACAAAATTTTTATTTTTTCACTAATGTTAAGAAATGAATGGAGAACATAGAAACTTACTTTAAAAACTGAATGCAGACCCATCTGTCTCTAGGAAATAAATCACTGCAGTCAGTTGAAATCTCTAACAAAACTTTTGTCTCATTTCTGTAGAGGACACATGAAAACCAATTTCTCACCAGAAGGCCATTTCATTTTAGGGAAAATAATTGGACAAGTCCAAATTTTAAAATCTCAGAGCCCTTGCTCAGCTCATCCAATTTTTGCACCAAAAGTATGCAGGATATTTTTCTTCTGATGTTAATAATACTCACTTAAACATCTACTTGTCGGCTTTCTCAAAAGCGTCAGTCATGGCATGCTCGGGGGTACAGCTCCTATTTCATTCTCTGCTGGGATTCACAAATTGGATTTTCCTCGGACTACCTCCCCTGAAAGGCTTGGTCCAGTCAGCACTCATGTTGCTCATCCAAAAAACTGCAGTAGCTGTGTCAACTTGCATTTAAAACCCAGCTAGAGAAGGCAGAGTCTTCAATAGCCCTCTGTTTAAAGTATAGCAGATACAGCCTCAGCTCTTCCCTCCATAAAAAGTGCTTCGGACCCATATATTCCTTATAACTGGGCTATTTTCTAGTGATTAGGCCCTTCTGGGTAAACTACTCCACATTTCTTAAGTTGATTTTTTTTTTTATAAATCCTAGTATCAGAGAATCCTAGAATGGTTTGGGTTGGACAAGACCTTACAGATCATCTCGTTCCAACCCCCCTGCCATGGACAGAGACACCTTCCACTAGAACAGGTTCCTCAAAGCCCCATCCAACCTGGCTTTGAACACTTCTATTTCTAAAGTTAAAATTTAAAACATCTATTAAAAAAGGAAAAAACCAACAATATTATACCATTGTTATTGTCCCTGTTTTCAAGGGTTGTTCACCACTATTAAAGTGTTTAAAATACATTTATCAGACTGGACACATGAAGAGACCTGTGAAAGGCATCAACTCGCTAGACTTTAATGTAAGTATACACAACCAAGGTATTGGGTCTAAGATCAGTTTGTAGTAAATGCAGGTAATGATGCACTACCTTAGATGCAAATATTTTCATACCAACTCTAGCCAGGCCCCAAGTTTCCAACACAGTGGCAATTTTTGGCACAATTCTTGGCACACACAGAAACATGAGTGTAGCTAATTGGATAAATTCACCAAATGGACAAATCTCTAGTCTTCATACACACCAAGGTGAATTTTGAGGATCTCATCCTTTAAAGGTACTAGCAAATTCTACCAAAGGACCGTTTCAAGTCCTTTTTATATCACTTTATCATGGAGAAATCTTTGTTTATTTATAAAACTTCTACCAAAACCCTATTGGCGGTATGAAGCTTGCATGCACTTGTAAGAGAGCACAGCTCCATCTGGTTTATGTTCAATCAAAAAAAGTAAGAGAGTGGACCTAAGTCTCTGTGACTTACAGCAATATTTTTTGACTGGCACTTAGTCTGAATCCCAAAAATTTTACAAATTGAGAAGCATGTTTTCAAGTGTCTCATAAGTACCCTGAAAAGCTGTTTGGAATAGTGACAGGTAGAAATGTTTCAAAGACACAGGGAAGGAGCCATAAGAAACAATCTTTCCATTGCATTGCTAGTGTTTGCAAAACCAAGTTTTCTTTTAGCAGAGCTACAGTGGTTGCTGTTTTTGCAGCTATTCTTTGACAGAATCCTGAAGATGCTTCACTTTCTTCATACAAATATGATCATTGTAGATTGAAGAATCAGATAGACAAGATACAGGGACAATAATCTGACCTAAAATATCTGCTCTGTAGAAAATCTTAGCCTTTAAGATTGTGGGCACAGTCACGAACACCTACATAACTTTCTACATAATCCAGGAGTCCAATTTCAAGTGTATCTTACTGCTGCTTGAATATGGTTAAAGAAAGAGAAGAGACTTCCTTAAAGGTTGCTGTCCAGTAACACCACCCCCACACTCTCCCAGGCTGGTCCACACTGCTTGGCAGTGCTCTCCCTGCTTCTCCACCCTCCACCCTCCTCTGATTCAGACTCTGCCCACTTCACTGGTGGGAAACAACAGCAGCGTAATACCATACATGCATTCCTCTGAAAGACTTGTCTGCTCAGGGATTTCTCAGAAATTCTCCCTTATGGGAAGAAATGCAGTAAAAGATACTGGTGGAAATCTCAGCTTGTGATCTTATGTAGAGGCATACAGTTCTGAGGTATAAAAAACAGTGTCTCCTTTAAAACAACCCCTCAAAGATATTATATAACAGTGGATGTGTTCATGAGTTATTTAATGTCAATTTTCACATTAAACTCTTATCAAGTACTTTACTCCAGTTCTACCCTGAGGGAGTGATTTTCATAGTTTGCAGATATTTTAATGTTCTTAGCTTTATTAAGATGATGTTATAATTTACCGCCTAAATAAAACTAAGCCCCACTGCTGAGTCTAGGGACAGATTTCGGAAACTGTGATGCAGTAATCTCCCTGTGGGAACTGGCCATTTGCCCCTCACTGAATGTCAATTTGAATGCTTTCTTGAGTAGGGATGGGCTCTTGGATTTTGGCAAAAGGTGGACACGAAGCAGGTATGGCATCTTGGCCCTGAGACTGTGAGAAAGCTTTCAGGCTACACTAAACTATGTGATAACTTTAAGTCTTATATTTCTTTAAAGACACATCTGAGTAAAGGTCAAGGACTCTTCTGCTTTCCTACTGCTGCTGCTGCTATCCATTCAGCTCTTCTGCTGCTGCAAAATTGAGGAACTTGTGGCATATCAAAAAGTGATGGGGAACAAAAACTTTGCTAGACAATTTCCAGTGTCCACATGTACTTGGGCTTAAAGGTAATTTGGGTAACTTATCACCACTCAGCATAGTAGTGTGGAGTATAGCTATGCTATTAAATACATCCTCTACCCTTAACCATGACTGATAATCTACTTTAATGGGGATGTAAATGCAGAGATTTGAAGCTGGCATAGCACAAGACAGTTTTCTTCTATTTAATCCATGCTAAAAATGCAAAAGGGTGGTGCAGGCATGCTCTTGACAGTTTGGTTTATAAAAATGAATGTTGTGGTTAAGTGGGTGGGATATACAATGAGGAACTGAGGACCAAATGGAAGTGTCTCCTTGTTGAGGAATGCTTTTGCAATCTTGATTTTCTGTGTGTAAAGCTAGCCTTGCAGTGTGCAGACTGAGAAAAGAGACCACACAACCCTTTGGAGCATATGGGAGTAGTCATTATGTGGACTCAGGAGTATTTGCTAAGATGCCCTAATAAATGAATGAAGTAGCTAAGCTGCCTTGCCTTGCTGGAGACTAGATTGGCTTCTTATGCCATTTACAGAAACAACGCTGAACAGATTTTTATTGTAATCATTTGGATTCAAATTCCTCCATCCTTCATCACCTTATGCATTTCATTTCTCTGTGGACAATTCCACATAGATAAACTCTGGAATATTAAAAAATATTGTACACATGTTCTGGGGGCTTTTCAAGTATCTGACTGTCTACATCAACATTGACCTTGGAGTGGTGGGCCAAGATGTTGGCTCAGTTCTTATTTCCTTAGGCAGTGGTGGTGAGACTGGGATGTCTACACTGGCTCAACATTGTTGGATGTGTTACACCAGAAAAGGCATCCAAACGTGAATGCTCTTGGCTTAGCTAGCAACATCAGTAGGAATAAGCCAGCAAAGAGTCTGCTCAAAAGATTTGTGGTGAAAAAATACCTTTCAGAAGGAACTATACCCCACCGTGACTATACAGGTACCCCTGATCTGCCCTGTCTTTAAAAGTGACATAGCTCTAAATATGAGTTCTGGTTCAAATGAGGTTTCCTTTGCAATTGCTATCTTCTTTAAGTAAATGTAAATGTAAAATGACTCCCAGATCAGCAAAAGCAAAGCAAATATCCTGGTGGCAGCAGAAAGTTGTAACAGCACAGAGGAGCAGTGGTGAGTTCACATAAATCTGTGAGCATAGGAACCAAGGATGCCTGGTGTCCTATTGATTTGTGACTCAAGGTAGAGTTCCCAAGAAGATCCCCCATGCCCAAGCAGGGCTAGACTTACTGTAAAGTCACCTTCTCAGAAGAAGCCTTAGCAGGAATTCTTTCTTTTGAGATCTTTCTCCATCTCTCAAATTTCAATTGCAATTGACCAAAAGTCAAGTGGCAAGTAGAGATGTGCATGAGCACATATGCACACACAAACTCCCACAAATCCACGTGTATCTAGGACTTTTACTGCAGAAACCAGCTAATACTCTTGCAAATGCAAACACATCTTCCCCAGAGCACTGGGATGGAGTGCTGCTCCCTCCTGGGCACAAGGGTGCTCAGTTGCTGGGAATCTAAAACCCATCTAGAAGTGGTGAATCATCTGCTTTAAACTGCATTGCCGGTGTTACAAATAAAAAGTCAGAATGAGCTCCTTCACTTTACAAGCAGTGATAAATGCAGTAGAAGCCACTTAATTAGTCTATGATAAATTGCATGCCCAATTAATTGTGATGATTGCCTAGGGGTCAAAACCCAACTCGAGGCAGCCTGATGACTCCACGGTAATGGCACATTTAGTGAACATTGGAGAGTCTCTTTCCATGCCCTTCTGCAGCTGTCGGAAGCTGAATCACAACAGTTAACTGCCAGGGATGTATTTCCTTGCACTAGCTTTGCCCCAGTTTGACCTTTTCTTCATTTCATTCTGGTTAAATGAATCAATATTATCTTAATACAGTGTTTCCTTTTGTCCTCCCAGTAGCAGTGCATGGCTATACTGCAGATTTAAAGCGCAATCAATGAAATATTAAATGAGTGCAATGAGATTCCATATCTCTCAGAGCAGTAGGTGGGAATTGGGAGAAAACACATTAAAGGTGACGGAGTTACCTGGATGTTAAATCAGTGCAGATCTGAAAGTTGTGCTTCATAAATCTATGTACAGAGCCTGGGAAGCATGACGACGACAAACAGGCTTGTACCTGTTTGAGCGAAAAGGTAGCTTTAAAACGTTTGTTCTAAGCTGATTGCAAAGACCGTGCAGACATTGCTCTTTCAGTTTCGAAACAGCAAACGACTTCACAGGGCAGAGTCAGGTCCCAAATGTGCCATCTGCCTGGTTGCGGTTTGTTTATTTTATACATGATTGATTGTAGTGCTCATCTTGGTTCCTTTTACATAATCATGTCATAATAACCACATAATTAATGTTTTTAGTATTTTGCAGATGAATGAGATGACAAATGAGAGAGAGAAATATCTGATGCTTAGAAATTCTTCTCAAGTGCTCAGTAGAAGCCCAGATACATTCTATGATATTTAATCTATAATTTGTTATATATAATATTTAAAATTAGCTTACAGTAATAGTAAAGTTTTTTTAATTAATCTTTCCTGGGATGTTAATGCATGGGTGAAACAAACCTTTCTGGCTTTTTTTTTTTCCATCCCACATTGTTTTTTCCCCTCCACATTGTTTTTTCCTCACAGATGTTAATTTCCTAAACTTCCCAAAATTTCATCAAGGAAGTAGAATAAAGTGACACATTTCAGTATAGGCAAAAATATTTCACATTATTTTGGGAGCTGAAGAATCTCCTGCAAGTCTCATGAAACCTGTGTTCTAGAAAATATATCTGGTTTTTTTCAGACCTTCTACTCCTGCAAGCATATGAATGCTTATACTCTTGCCCCTTATTTCTTATACAAATGTGGAGCTTATACTCTTGCCCCTTCTTATTTGGAAAGTTAACCTCTCCACAAATGGAACTAGAGTTTGAGCAGAAACATATGGAGAAAATACTCGTTCTTCTAGTTCCATGAAAAGTTATGAAGTCGAGGTGAAGAATGTGAGCTTAGTGGGGGAAGAGGAGGTCAGTCAGAAATTTGTCCCTGTTTCAAATATTTTCTCATCACTGACTAGATTGGGCAATGTTCTTCCTGGGTCAGGATCATGGAAATGTGTCTCCAGTGATTTGACTTTAACCTCTCTCGGGATAGATTTCTGGCAGGAATTCTCATATTTCTCAGTGATGTTTTAAATTGCAAATGTTCAGATAAAGAACTCCATACATTCACAAAAAAACGAGTTCTGCAGACTTCTGTGATTTGCAATGACCAAAGCTGATGTCTGCTAATAAGAAATTTCTTTACGAGAATAATTTTGAAGTGCCATTATAAAGTATTAGTGGAGACAGATCTGATGGTGAAGCAAACTACATTTGGCAGAAAGAACATTTACTAAAAATGTCGTTAAAGAATTTAGGCTGTATGCTACCAAGTATTTTGTAACTCCCTTCGCTGACTTCTTGGCCTCTTTATTTCTTTCACGTCTGGTAAGTAGCTTGAGGTGGTTGACGAACATTGGAACTGAGCAAGTATGGCTTCTTGCTGCTGTTTGTCTAAAGGTTTGTTGGCTTTGACACATAAGAAGAAGGAAGCTCTAACCCAGTCCATGCCTCATTTTGTGCATTTCGAGCTTTCCTAAGGCTTGTCTTTCATGTAGGTTTTATGGAGTCAAAAAGGAGGGGGTTTACCATAACTAATTCCTCAGTGGAGGTAAATTTACACATTTCTTTCTAATAATGAGTGCCTATTTCCAAAATTTAGAGAATTTGAGATCTCTTCCAACCTACCCCTGACAAATTTACATCAATACAAGTGGATGCATTTTGCTAAAATCTTCCAACAAATTATAAAGAAAAATAGAAATTACAATAGGCTGTAATATTAATTTAGAATGACAGGACCCATTTCTTAGAGACACCACTTTTAAAAAGGGAAGCCATGTGAGATCAAATACTGCATTCAGTGTCATCTTTGGGAAAAAGTGTAACTTAACTGCAGCTTCTCTTCTATTTGAAATGCTGAAGCAGTGAGATGAAATAGTTCCCTTTGAAATGAAATGCAGCCTCAAAGGCTGGTTTACTAGGACAAAAAGTTACTGCACAGGTGATCCTTGGGACAGACTGGAATAATTGGAAATATAAGTCCTGCTTATATAGAGCTCATTTTTATTTAAAAGTGGGTGAGGGGATCCTATTGGCCTTTCGAAATTTACTGATATCATAACACAATGTAAGTACCTAGGGATTTTTCTGCCATACCAATGAATGTTGGTTATAAATAAATAGCATCACAGAGCTGGAACAGAAAATGAGGAAGTATTTCAAATTGGGGGAATATTTACCTTTGGCACTTGAAATCAAAGAGGTGGAAGTAAAAAAAAGTGTGAGTATATATATAAAAATGAGGGGTTTTTCCACTACATTTTTTTTTATCCAGTGGATATTTGATGGCTCTGCAAGGCCTGGCACTGAGCTCCCTACTCATTGAATTTAGGGCAAGAACCTGTAAAGGCTGTATTGTCTGAAGCTGGACATGGACTATGACCTGGAATTCATGATCTGTAGATTCTATGACCTCAGTTGCCAAAAGTAAGGAAGTTTTAATCGTGGGCTCTTCCAATTCCTTAGGGAGACATGAAAGCATGAGATATTTCTTCCAGCGGCTCCATGATTTTCCCAGGTGGATGAAGTGCCTCCCTTTCCTTATGGCTTACAAGCAGACCTTTCCTAACAGGTTGGTCCCTCTTTTTTTCAGTTTTACTGGGATTTGGTGTTGGCCTTACCTAAACCCTCCCTGGAGATGACTGAAGCTGCTGCGTTGAGCACTATCCTATCCGCAGGGACACAGGCATGTGAAGGAGTGGGTGAAACTTATGTCTGAGAGTCTTCCTGAGGAAGGGTTCACTTTGATCTTCATGGAAGTACTTAAATATCCATTATGCCAGAGGGAGAAGTAAGGAACACGGCATTGCTCAAGTAAGGACAAGCTGGGACCTGCTCCAGGGGCTGTCCACCTTTACTGGGGAAGCCCAGTTACTGGTAGGTGTTTGCTGGGAAATGACACCTGTGGAGCTCAGGCTGATGCTCTCCATCTTCCAAGCAGGGTTGCCAGACCCTCACCCTGAGGAGAGAGGCTTTGCGGGGGTGACAGGAGCAGAACTCGTGGAGCATTAGACATGCTGACAGAATGTAAATGTTTCCAGTGGAAGATGAAAAGAGGGTGGTGGTTTTGAAGAGCGAAATTTGAGCAAATGCACTCCAACCCTCCAGTCTATTTAGGGATTTAAATCCCTCTGTGGATATTGGCCTATATAGAGAGCCACTGGACTGTGCTTTTACATAAGATCCTAAGTGACTTTGTAAGCCTTCAAGCACTTCCAAATCCTCCACTTTCAACAACACTGCTCTTTGTGCTGAAAATTTAGTATATAAAGCCATATCATATACTGGGGTTTAAATATACTCAGAAAAGTTCAACATAACGGCATCTTAATGCCTAGACAAATGCAAAATTAATATACTGGAAATCTCTGGCAGCAGTAAGAGTAAAAGCAGTACGATTTTTTAATGTTTTGTTGGGGCTTTTTTAATAGCAAGCTCTACTGCTAAGACAGGCAGAGGAAAATCTTCTCAAGCTGTAAGCTCAGCGTCCCCAGAGTGAATAGGGTTCAATGTAGCATGGATAATTTGTTTGCTTTGCAATTATTTTCCGTCAGTGGAGACAAATTGATTTGTACAATAAAATTGACGGTCACTGCAAGGCAGCTGGCTTTCTAAACTGTAAAAGAATTTGACTAGGTTAACTGAGTACCAAATTTTTGGAGTACTGGGATGTCCTTTTGTACTGGTAAAACTTGTAACAATTTTAGGGCTTGCCAGTGATTGCTATGTGAAATTCAATATCAGAGAATGCCAGAATAGTTATTCTTAATACTGCTGTGAGCAGGCCCTTTGCCAGTTTATTAGCAGCCTACTCTGAAAATTATTTCCAGCAAAACAGAAATCAAAATGCAGTAAAAGAAACTTATAGTAGACCAGATGAATAGGTAGAAAGGAAATAGCAATAATTGCCTCCAAGTCACCATCTTATTTATTAAGGGGAAATGAGATATTTAACATGATCCAGAGTCAGAGATGCTGGGCAACAATAGAGTTTCTAGCAGAGAAAAACAAGTAACAGAAGCTTATCTGGAAAACAGGACCATGACCTGAGGTGTATTTCCAGAAAATGCTGATAGTGGAAACATAGAAGAAATAACCAATATGTTACGCAACTAGAGTATTTGCATATTTTTCCAAATAAAATTATTTAAATATAAATATTTATAAAAATCTTATAGCCATTTGTTTAAAAATAAATGGCTATTGACATCCATTCTTTCACTTTTCTTTGTGAAAAACAAAGACTTGGTTTGGCATCTCAAAAGGTCTGGCAAAATTTTAGTGCATGCATGATCAAATGCTAAGTGTGATTAAGAATGCTGTAGTACCTGGTAGCAGCCTGAAATGAGGCTTTGATTCCACTTTTCACAACACTGGGCTAATCAGGACATTCTGTCATATTCAATTTAAAAGCTGGATATGCCCCAGAAAAATGTTGGACCTAAAAGCTCGGCAAATAGCTCTGGTTAAACTTCACTTGGATGTTTCAAGTGTTAAACCTCATTGCAGACATCAGGATTAGATTAGTGATACTGTCAGTTTTGCAAAAGTCCAAGATCAGCATTAAGTAAAGTAGAAGTTTGCTAAGACGGGCTAGTTTCTCTTTGCCCAAATTAAAAGGACCTGGGAAAAGTTGATACTGTACAGTTCAAGGGCATTTGATTGGGCTCAATACATAAGGTAAACAAAGCACTCCGAGCCCCGATCAAAGTGCAGTTCTGGAGGCCAGAGGCATGATCTTGAGGTGTGAGAAAAAAAGTTTTGAGGAAGAAGGTCACATGTTTGAAGGTCCAGACAATCAGGCTTTGGCTTGACCTCTCTGCCTATCTGGGAGCAGCTCCCCCCAGCTACTCATGTGAGCGGGGTTCAGAGGTTACCAATTACTTAGGGAGGCTGAGAAAGTTGTATGGAGCTGCTCTCAGCTGCCATTTCACATTAGCTTCAGGCCACTTGCAGGTAGGCTGTGGCTCTTAATGCTTCACTGCCGGTCAGGGATGTTTTTCAGCTCTCAGTTGCTGTGGCAGTGACAAACCATCTCCCTGTCCCGCCAAGCAGCACTTGGTGCCTGCCCTGCGGCACAGCTCCCCATCCCCACATATTTGTGCATCACAAAGCTGCACCCCCACCACATGGAGGTTGTTTTAATTGCTTAACTGCTGACCAGGTAACATTCTTCTGCCCTTTTAAAAATTTTTCTCTTTTTCTCCTTTCCACCTCTCTGAATATTTCAGAGCCATTAATAGAAACTAGTGAAATGCTTTAACTGGTTGCAGATACTGAGATGGTTAGAGTAATTTGTGGCAACTTTTTCTTACAAATCTTAAAATAATGTATGTGTCTTCACACACTTCACTACTAACAAAGTAAGCAAGGTTGACTTACAACCTTATGGCAGCAGAAGTATACAAAAATACCTTCAGTAGAAGTCCTGCAAATATAGTAAAAATTCTGAATCTTACACAAAAGCTCTTAATTTAAGAGCTTGTTTTCAATTTCCAACTTTAGAAGTTAGAATTACCCTTAGAAATTAACTGAGGGTGGATAGATTGTGTGAAACGTGCTCCCTGAGGGAGTTCTCCTGCTTTCTTTTGAGGCCGCTCCCTTGGATAGTGAGAAACAGGATATTGAACTACCCAGGACTCTGGTTTGATCCAGTATGGAAAGTCCTATTCTTTCCATTTCACAAATAGGATTTAGGAGTTTGGAGTTTCTGCTTTGTGGGAGTCGCAAACTTGAGAGTGATCACACTTCCCTAATGCAAGGCATATTTTCAGTCTATAAACAAGCCAGTTTCCTTTCAGAAATAAGTCTGGGTTTTATTACACATCCTTTAACTTTCCCTGGAAAATGAGTATATTTGTGTTTGGAGATATTCACATAAGTGAAGAAATTTTCTAGGAAATTAAGTGAGCCACTTTGAGTTTACAGTGAAAGGCAAGGGCAGCCCTGCCTCACTTTGTGAATGTCTTATTTCACATACACTGCTATGATATATATTTATAGTTGCTGTGGGTTTGTTTGGGAATTTTTTTTTATGGGTGGCATGTTGGTTTTGGTTTGGGGTTGGGGGTTTTTTGGGTAGTTTTTGTTTTTGTTTGTTCATCTGGGTTTTTTTTTTAATTCAAAAAACTCAGAAAACGTAACTGAGATTATTTTAGTCTTGATTTGCACTCAGTTTCTTCTTCTCCTGCTCTTACCGGTCAATTTACCTTCAAGGTGAAATGTGGTCTCTGTTAAATGTTTCACAAAGTAAATGTGTGGTGCCCATAACTTCCTGTGTGACATGTACTGCTAAGTGCTTACTGGAAGTCTGCTTTCCATGGAGAAAACTGGTAAGAATAAGGACTGGGACTTTCAAGGTCTGCAAAATAGGGTTGGAATATCCTGGTCACGTGGCAAGTCACGCTACACAGCACAGACATTGACATATCTGGAGAAACATTTGCTACATCCTAGGCTTTTTCAAAAGCATCTTGACTCTAACTCATGTCACTATAGTGACTCTTATATAATATACAGATGCATTACAAATGTTCCAATTTTTTTTTCCCTTTTTGGCATTTTTGTTGCCACTTACCGTGTGGGGTTGAATAGGGCAGCAATTATTTTTAATTTCATTTCATTTCATTTTCTACCCAAAAACATTCCACTAGTAAGAAAACCTTAACTGGATAATCTTTTTGAGAATTTAATGCTGTCACTGTGAGTTTAATAAGAGAAGTGAATTTATAACTTGATATAAATGGAATTGTCACCTCTTACCTAATCTGTGGCTAGGAAAATTCAATCACTTTCACAGAAGAAAAAAATACCAAGCGCAGGCAATACTCAGAAAGCTAGGGGTATGATACTCAGTAGAGTTTTTAGGGATGCTGGGTTTATAATTGTCCAAATTGCAATGTCTATAGCCATTGTGTAGTATAATGTAATAGATATCTTGAATAGGATTATCGATAAGAGAGGAAGGAAATGTGAGAATGATGTTTGCAGTGTTTTGACCTCATTTTGTACAGATTTGTCCCTCTTCAGAAACGTTTTCGGGTTTCAATCTCCACTATCAAAAGGCACTTCACAACCTTGCATAGATTTCGAGAAGACTGCATGGAACGCTAGGGAGTAGAATGGCTGGGAAAGAGTCTGTAGAATTCCTGGAAAAACAGGGCTTGCAGAGGAGATTTTACACCTCATTTCTCACTTGGGTTAAAGTCAGAGCAGGCGGATTGCTGCAGAGAAGGAGAATGGGTGAGAATTGGCTGAAGACGAGGAGAAAAAGACTGGAGGTTTGGAGGGAGGAGGAAGAAAGCTATAGGAAGAAAAGAGAAAGTACATTAAACTTGAGATGGGTCTTCGAGGAGCACAGATCCTAAAATATAAAAACAAGTAAACATCCAATTTACATGTTTGACAATAGGTAGAAGACATAATTTCTATCTGTTTTACATTAACCTATGTTAAACAAAACATTTATTACATTATATATCATCTTATGCATGAACTAAATATTGAATGTAATGCTACTGTAAAATATATTTAGTGTAGAAACATTTTTTTAGTCCTTTATTTAAAGTTATTTCATATAAAAGACAGAGACTGCAATCCAGGCTTTCATGAGTAATATTTGGAAAACCAAACCAAAACAAGGAAACAAAACAACAATGTGACATTCCAAATGCTTTAATGTGTAAGTTTAACACCACCACCATTAACTTAATGGAAAATACTCTTATGCCCTGTGTGAAATTCACTGTGTTTTTAAGAATATGTTTCAGAGAAACATGTATTGCAGAGAGAAATGTTTCTAGGAGAAATGTCAGGAGTATCAGTTAGAGGAAGATTTTGAAATTTAGTATAAGTGACAAGGATTTCATGAATGTAGCTACTTAGCAATGAGAAAAGCCCGAATATACAAGGAGTTTTTAAACTGTCTGTAAATGTGAATATTAGACCCAGTTTGGAGGTCTTACAGAGATTCTGCAGTGATGTTCCGGATGGCTGAAAAAAAGCCATAGAATCCAGGAAGAACAGAAAAGCACATTTTTGCAATGTGTATTTAAAAATCTACTTTTTATCAGGGAAAATTAAATGAATGAGCAGTGCCAAAAGTTATATTTTTTAAATTATTACTTATTAATACTATTTTTGAAATATACATGTTGACATGTCTACTGTACCCCTTCTTTTCATCAGCATCCTCACCATGTCAGCTGATTCTGCTTAAGCTAATTCAAAGAAAAAAAGATAATCACAGTGGGCAAAGCACAGCCAAAAAGGTCAAAGGCTGCTAGTGTAGTGCAGACTCCTGTCTTGGATGGGTAGCTGAATGGTGTTGGGAGAGTCAAAGAAAGTTTCATTTGATGTATCAGGCATCAAGCTTGAGATCAAATGAAGTCTTTGAAATATTAGCTCTACCAAATTTGTTGCACTTCACTGAGATATGCTGATAGCAGCCAGCCCATATAATACTGCATTTCAGTACAGAGTGGCTCATTTTAAAATACCCCAGTGAGCCACAGGAAGAGAGCAGCAGGGAAAGTGAAGAAAAGCTGAGCAGACTGAAGCTCTCATCTAAGTTTATGTCACGTGGAGATGGGGTGAGAAATGGCTCCGTGCACACTCTGAGCTTTTCAGTCACACTGGTACACAGAAAACATGACAGGCTATAATATCCACCACAAATCTGAAGGTCAATGTACCAAAAATTTCATAGAAGCTTTCAGCTCTTGGACAACATCACATAGATCTGATTTCTGTTACTTCTCAGGAATATTATGGTGACAGAAAAACTTATTAAAAGCAATAAACAGATGCAAAATAAAGCGAATGTTTCCATTATGAGATCTGAAATCAAGACATCTGGGTTCAGTTCCCAAGTCTGCTGTAATACTGAATGAATTACAACTAAGTAAATGTCTCAGATCCTCATCCATCCAAGTGGTTAGTGCTCCCTCACCTGCTGCCTTTTTTGTCCATTGCCTTTTAGCTAAAATGTTTTTGTCTACTGTCAGATCTTTAGCAGCAGGGTTCTACTTAAATGCAACATTTTAATACATAAAATAAATTTAAAAAGATCAATATCGTCATTTTCTTTTGTTGTGTTTTGAACATATATAAAGATAAACCCCTACCCTGGTGATTACCTTGATCAAAGGTAACATCAAGTTCTTTCACTACCTGAACCACTCTAAAGAAAGGTTAAGAATCATTCAGGTGAATAGTACTCCTCCTCACGATGAAAAATATAAACTTGCTTATTTAAAGAAGTCACAGAAGTACATTTTTTCCTTGACAAAATTTATATTTCATCAAAGTATCACTATTTTGTCAAAAGGACATTTTGAAAGAGGCTGATTTCAGCAAGAATCTTGCTTCCTTTTGCCATGTGCAGTCTATATCTGGTGCTTCAAGCAGTTTTTATGGTTGTTTTTGTTGGTTTTCTCTGGTAGTAACCAGCTAAGCAGAAACAGACCTGTGATGACAGTAATATGTTACAGTGGGTACTGCAAAAGGTGGGAAAGAGTCATAAAGAAGGGAAGGGGGAAGTGGGCAGATACGGCCAAACTGCTCTTTTCTGGAGTATTCCCACATTGAGAACAGTGTAATGGGATCCATTCCAGGATATTTTAACTCTTTCCTTGGCAGGAAGAAAATAATTTACATCTAGTCTTGTGGTTCCTATGTGCACAAAATATGTAACCAGCTTCAGCGGCCGCAGCACGGACCTGTGGATGTCAGTAGTAACACACAGGGTTTAAGAGCATTTTTTTTTCTGAATGTTTGCTCTCTGGTGTAGCTGTTTACGACTGTGCAAGCATTTCATTTTTCCTCTATTTGTTCTACCTTGACCACTTTTTTCTACCCTCTGCTCCTCTGCATTGTCATCCCTTGTTCCTGATTCGCATCTTCTGCCAGCTGTGACCTGGAACGAATTCAGAGATTCGGATGGATTGGGATGGTCAGATTACTTTGGAGAGGCAAAGATGAAATTTTATACTGGAAAATCTAACTTTGTTCAGTTTTAATAACACTGATTGCTCCAGCTCTGCCCTTTGAAGAGGCTACTGCCTGCAGCTGCGTGTCATGGACATCCTGAGTATCACCAGCCTCCCAGTGCCAACTGAGCATCTGGTGTTAGCGCTGCATCTTCTTCCAGAGGTAAGAAGCCAAGCCTACAAAACTGGCCAGGAAAGCCTTTTCCATCATATAGCAGCCGTAGCTTTCTCTGCCTCTGTAGTCCTCCAGCATGTTCCTCCTGCAGCTCAGACTGGCCTTTGGCTTCCCCCAGAACTCCTCAACAGTCACCCCCTGCCTCGCTCTCCTCCTGATGGCAGTGGTTATGCCCTATAGCAGAGATTTTTAAGGATTATCCTCTACCCCTGCTGGCTAGGCCAGACAGGAGGGCAATTGCTAGGAGCAGCTGTCTCCTTCCCAGCTGATGCATTGTACTTGCTCTCTCTTTTATGTGTGCTGGCATGACTTGCAACGTGTTACTTCACTTGTAGTCGTAACTAAGGCTAATAAAATGCTATTATGGTTAATTATATTCACCGGTGAGGCACTTAAACTTTACATGAAATGTCATCCCAGTAGGCTTCAGTTTTCATAACATATGGCAGTTGGAACAGCAAGGTTTTAAAAAACATGTAATTTCATTAGAGTAACAAGACTAGCACTTGAGTAATTTTTTTATGACGTGCTTAATGGTGTTGCCATATGGATGGCTTGTAAATAAACAAACAAAAAGAAGCCTGATGGAAGGCTAGATGATGTAAGGGACACATACATCTGGATATCCCAACACGCTTCAAGCACTTGCAGTTTTAATAAGCACTTCTCAGCACCTCGTGCTTATGAAAAGGTTCCATGAGGTGGTGTTCATTCATGCCCATTTCCAGAACTGACTTTTATTTAATCTTTTTTTTTTTTTAAAAAAAGAGGTGTGTGAGGCTATTATAAATTCTCTTCAGGCCATTAGAATGTCCTGCTGTATACCAGGTAGCTTTTCTCTCTGTATATGTTGACTAGAAAACGTTTATTCCTTACTGGCCTGAATGCTACTAAGTTCTAAGCTAGCTCCACAGTTTTGTGGAGATGACCTTTCTCACCTTTTGGATACCTTAGAAAATTATTTTGGGATGCCATGTTATTAATTAAAGTGTCCTAATATTAACCTACTGTCATTAGTTTGAGCCTAGTTAGGACTGTTTATTTCTGAAATCCAAAATAATATTACAAAGTTTTACAGGGGTGCAGATGACAGAAAAAAAATCATGTTTACCTCCAAGATCAAATCAGGGAGATCAATTTCCCTCTCCATACCCAGCTGCATAGGTGTGAGCACTCCCAGAGCACCAGGCAGTTTGGTTGTGCACATTTTAGAAGGCATTTACAGGAAAGACTCTTCAGTTTATAATGTATACAAACTTCTGCTTGTCTTTACCTGGAGTTTGTCGGAGGGTTCATGCATGATCATATTTTATAGCTTTTCCATCTTTATTCCTCAGATTATTGGACTTCAGTTTGGAAGATAGTTCTGAACTTCTGGGTTAATAACTTTTCTCAATGTTTTGGAAATAACTACTGTGTCTTTGGCAAACTAGATGTTTGACAGTAATTCTGGCAGATCTTTACCTGTAGAAAAGGCGAGAAACTTCTCTGGGTCTCATAAAGTAATTTTCAACTATCAGACAAACCGTCTCTGTTCTCCAGAACACACAGCTCATATTAACACGCAGTTAAAAACATGTTTTACAGAAGGCAGCCTGCTGCTGAGTCCTGGATGAAACTACATGTGATGATAAATAACCAAAACAAAGTGTTAATCACCAACATGGCATGACTCCATCACACAGTCTCGATTCTTTGGATATACTGTAATAAAGCACTGTTCTGGTGGAATTTATATCAGTTTCCCAATCCAACCTGTTAAACACTTTTTCCCATCAGAGTCTAGAGTGGTTCCAGCTAAGTCTGTGGATCGGGACTGCTCAACGGATATGCATAGAAAACAAGGAGAGGAATTAATAGGATAATAAATCCTGTGGATAGGATTGCATTTGTAGGAAGTATGGAAGCACAGATTAAGCAAATACATACGTGAAGTGGAGGAAAGCTGTAGGTGTCCTCCCTGAGGTAGGGAGGTAGACACGAAATAGGCAGATAGCAGGTTATTGGAGTGAAATTTGCAGAAGGACAGGAAAAACAGANTCTGTGGATCGGGACTGCTCAACGGATATGCATAGAAAACAAGGAGAGGAATTAATAGGATAATAAATCCTGTGGATAGGATTGCATTTGTAGGAAGTAAGGACCAAGAGCAGCAGAAGCATTATGGACAGCTTGGAGACCTTGGAAACACTGACATGGTCATCAGAAGATGGATCTGTGGTGAATCATCACAAAGTAGGAAGCCGTGTTCATTGTAGAATAAAGGAAAGCCATCTTGCTTTTAGATTCCCTGAGCTATATTTTGTCTTTTTAGTGGGTGAATTCAGGGCTCATTAAAGAGCAAAACCAGTAACACCAGCTTGAGGAACACAAAATGTGAGCAGATGTTATGAAGGCTCTCATGTGTCCTTTTGTCCCAGTATCTGCCATGTCAGACGTGACCTATAATAATAACAACTGTGAACTTTCACTTCTCTGCTCCTTTTAACCACAGACTGTAGTAGTTTGGGACTGTATGGTGACTTTGTGATGTTGACAACTGGAGACCAAGATTAAGGTGCTAAATGCTTTTTAATAACAACCAAACATAAGAGGCAAAGTGTCTAGAGGCAACATAAATTGCCAAGTCTGCTTTTAAAAATATAATTTGCTAAAAGGCAATCCACAATTTATATATCTATTTTCTTTTAAAACACTTATTTAACACAAAAAAAATACTAAATCTTGGCAGAGGTTTTTGGCTAAAATGCAGGAAATATATTATGAACAGATTTTTACATCATTTTTCCATGTTATTTTTGCTATATACTCCAGACCTATGCAATATATAAAATAATATATTTCTCCTTTATGTATGGAAAATACTCATCAACTTTATGGTTTCATTAAAGCCAGAGGAGAAAGAAATTTCCAGGGTAGTTCATGATAATAGTTCCAAGTGAAGAAACAGTTGTGTCTTGATATTGTGAAGGTGTCATTGCCCAAGACTGACATTCAGACTACAAACAAGATTAACGAATGCATCATTCAGATACTCCTTCGTATTTTCAAAATATTTTCTAGTTATTTTGTTTCCAAAGACAATTTTAACAGCTCCAGAGGAAATCTCTTCAAGCAAAGGTGGGTGCTTCTTAAATCCTTTCCTTACATTCCACTGCAATATAACACCAGTTTTTAAAGTGAGTTTAGACATCAGTGAGTATAGGTTTCTGAAGAAGAACAATGAGCAAGCGTGAAGCACAGGACATTTTCCGACCTTTTGAGTGTGCTTGTATCTTAGAAGCATCCCAGGTTGTGAATGCTTTCGTTTTCTGTCCTAGTGCATCCTGTGCCACATTTCAGGTGCATAGGTACCATCACATGCATGAATGCTGACAGAATATCTCCATTTCACAAATAAACCATAAAAGGAAGTAAAAAGAGTAAAGTTTCTCTCCTAACCCACACAGAGGGCAAAGTATAGAGGCCAGACAAGGATAATAAAAGTGTATGATTGACAGCTGACAGTATGCCAGTGAAAATTTCCCTTTCCCTTAGGATATTGTTTTGATAATCTTTGCCGATTTAATACTTTATGGAACTAGAGATTTTTTTGTCTGAATGGATATTTTTTGAGGGGTGGGGGTTGCACTTGTCAATTGCACATCAAAATGGGGTGGATAGACAGAGAAGTGAAATGTAAACAACAGCTCCAGGTTTGTTTTTCTCTTTAGGCTGTTGGGGGATGTTTTTGTACATGAAGGTTAACAGATCACAGTAATGGACTTCATCACTTCTTAAGGACATTTGGCCAATGCTCCAATACAACTCATCTGGCTGCAGTGTTATTACCTGGTTTTGTATCCTATTGTCAAAAAAGTATTTTCTGAAGTTTAGCTGTAAGACAGCATAATGTGCTTACCTCTTGATGATATTTAAAGACTACATATTTGCTTAGAAGTTTTTATATCATTTTCCATTCACAAGTCCACCATTTTGCCACATTTCTATTCACTTGGTCATTGTCTTTTATACACCCACAAAGTTTTTGGGAGCATGTCCTGATGCCCTTACCACCTGAGACACTGCACCCAAACAGGGAGTGTCCTGATCGTGCTGGCATGACCAGTCCTTGGGGCTTTATACGAGTTCGGTGTCCTCAGGCTCCCCCAGCCCAGACATTTTGATTTCCTATCCCTCACCAGTGGCACAGCTTTCTTGGAGCAGCAGCAGCTCAGACTTAGTGTTCTTGTCCTCATTTGTCTTCTGGCCAGCCTTTTAGTTTATCACAGATTTATGACTTGCAAGGTGGGTGAAATTGCCAAGTTTCCTGTCTTGCAGCTAAGCTGAGCCTGCAACGCACCAAAAAATAAAGCGTAAACAAAACAAGCTTCTCCTGCAGAATTCTGTGGATATGACTCCAAATGCACTGAAGAGAGAGATCTGTTGAGTTAGCCAATGCCTTTTGTAGAAACATAATCAGTTTTTCTTCTGGAATCTGAATGTCAATTTTTTTTTTGCTTTTGACTTTAATGACTCCACATAAAATGTTCTTGTTTTGCAAGTAAAATGTAATGTTCATCTTGTAAACAAAGACAGCTCTGAACACTAAGGTACATTTTTTTTCCACAGTACTAGTATCAGAAAAGGAGGCTGTACAGGCAAAAGAGTTTAGCCTGTGTAACTCCACTAATTTCAGGTCATACCTTCTGTGGCACAGATGTCCATTGTGTTTGGTAGGATAACACCTTTGTTATTGGTTGGAATTCCCTAAGAAATTCTGTAGATAATGATTTGTAAAGTATTTCATTTTTTTCCTACTGAATAAGCTTTAGAGTAGGAAGGGGTGGATGCAGATATTTCTGCCTGTGGATCCAGCAGGGACTACCTTGAGCACTCTTGGGCTTGAGCCCACCTCTGCTGTATCTACACCAAAGCTGTAGTGGGGTTAACTAGGGTGAAGTCAGCTTCACTCCGAGTTGAACCGTTTTGGTCTCACTATTTTGATACCAAAAGGGGCCTTTGATAAAAAAGAAAATTAAATGAACTGCCTTTCAATGTTTATAGATATAATGAATCTCGGTGCATGAATGCCTTTTAAGTTGGTTTCTTCATGAAAACAATGTGCTATTCAAAGAATGATAAAAAATTACACTCCACAGTTTCACATGAGGTTAATTTATCCCAGAGGGCTTTTGGCTTGGTTAGATGAGAAGAGTGTAGGTGCTTGAATACACTGCAGGCATGTAGCCTTGGAGACTAATCCTTTAAAAATATGTCCAAATAGCCTTTCATACAGGCATGTTCCCTCTGAATGCAGTGAGGTTGCACTGACACATCTGTGACCCGGTGGTTACTTTCACATAAAATATGATCTGGGTAGACTCTGACTAATTCACTAGGCTCTGAAGAAGGGTGTATGAAGTTTTCTTCTGTCTAAAGTACACCATGTACATTTTTTCTATTGATTTACTACTGGAGGTCTTATATCGTTGTAAATAAAATGTCTCCTTTTGTGCTCTTAGCCCTTTCTGTCTGCCCTATGCCCATTTCTTTGTGCCTGGGGATGACCCTGTGTCATTTTTCTTTACTTCCTTTATGTAAAGGCAAATAATAATACTTGTCAATTTATTTGTGGTTTTCTCAGCTGCATAGCTAATGCTCTTCTGCTTGATAGGATGTCTTTGCTTTCTGTAATTATAGTTCTGCTTATGCCCTTGAGGAAGAACATCTGCTGCTTCCCACTCACGAGTTACATTTCATCCTCTCGTTTCCTCGGTGTTATTCTGCTCCACAGTGATATGGTGGTCCCTGATGCTCTTTGCAGAAATTTTCCTTGGTGTTCTGCATAAGGCCCTCAGTGATCCTCCTCACTTCCCCCTTCCTTCATCAGCCTGTTGTTCTGTTTTCCTCAGCATGAGTGGTGCATTTGCTTCTGTGATTCAGCTGTGAGGGAAAGGGCAGAGGTGTGCAGGGAGCTCCTACAACAGTCTGCCTCAGCTGGGTATGAATGTGCGGCGGAAGCCCAAGGACAACACTCCGCAATGCCCTCACCAAAACTAGCAGTGTCGGCTGTCAGGGCCAGCAAACGTGACCACCCAGTTAGAACAGAAGATAAGAAGAACTGGAAAAACCCCACCTTCTCTTTTTGGACACTTAGCAGTGAAAATCTGCCAACTTGGCATATTTTTCCCACCATATTTGTTGCCTTTGTTGTTTGCTGTTGCATGTAAATCAGCTGAATGGTCTTTTTTTATTCCTTTGTTCTCACACATTTATAATTTTCTCTCAAAGTCATTTCTTGATATGAACACGAAAACATATAGTTTTCGTGTTCATATCAAGTAGGCAAATTTTGAGGGTTAAAATATGTGGTTTTCTGAATAGTCAAAATGAAATGTTTGGAATTTTAAAAATTTTTGTAATGTTCAATCTTGCATAATATCTATTTTTATACATAATGTAATGTGCTGCTGGGCATATGGTCTGACTCTTGGGTATGGTTCTGTGCAGGACCAGGAATTGGACTCAATGATCCTTGTGAGCCTCTTCAACTCAACATATTCTGTAATTCTGTGGTTTTGATTAATAATTAATACATATTTTTACATGGCCAGAATTGGGTGTGGTGCATCCCAACCAAGGAGACTACATCAAAGAATTTGAAGCATTTATGTTTCAACAAGAGCTGGGAAGAAGTCATTACTCATAGCCAAAGGGAAACCAAGAAGAAGACAAAGAGTGATAGAGCCTCACACGTGTATTCCTGACTCCGTCAGACAAGCTCATGCAGTACAGAGCTGGGTGATGCCTGGCCTGCACAAAAAGGTGCTGCCATCCTTCAGCAGCCCTGCCAGTGCAGAAGTCAGTGGAGTGCCCTGAGAAAGGCCAGTCCTAGTTTGTGGAAGAGGTCAGCATCCCGAACTTCCAGGGATTTTTTACTTCCCTGGCTCATCAGTTCAGCACAGTGATTTTTGAAATAATACTGTGGCAGTATTGCAATAAAAACTGGGATATTTTTGCATTGAGATCAGCTGGCAGAGATGTGAACTTGGCATGAACACACATGTGAATAGCTTTCAGTGTCAAGGGTAACATTTATTACAAATATTTGTGCAGAACTGGAAGAATAAGGAAGTGTTCTATATTGACTATATAAGTAGAATGGTGCAGTAGCCAATTGACTGGGTGTTGCAGGATTAGAAGGACTGTGCGGCATTGGGTATTTTCCTTTTTTTTTAGAAGAGGATTTACGTAGGGCTTTATAAAGGATGAGATCCTTTTGGGAAAAAAAAAAACCCCCGATCACTACCTTTCATGTTTAATAATAGGGGGATAAACCTTAACATGACAGAGGCTGGAGGGGACATGAGGGTGACCTGAGCAAAGTGGTACAGAAAAATGTGTTTTACTTGAAGTGCATTTGATGCTAACCTAGATGTTAGGGGAAGACAGTTAACTATAGAGGGTTCCACTGGATATGAGACTGGTCAAGTCCATGGAAGAACCATGTAAGAAGATGGACAAAAGCAGTAACAGTGAGGATCCCTTGAGAGAAATGATGAAAATTACAGATTTAACAAAGTACAATACAGGAAATAGATGAGAAGTCCATGCAGGAAATTCATAGTACAGGGGGAGATAGGCCTGTGAGCAACATGTACAGTGCTTCACAGCCATGAAAACGCAGTTCTTTGCATGGGATAACCCAGTACAGACCCTTGAAAAAAAGAACAAGTAAGAAAACTATCCATGAAAGGCAATCCTGAGATTGGCTTCACTCTTCATCCTTTGCATTGCTAAAAGAATAGTCCAGTAAAATTGAATCTTTTTATAGAGAGGAAGGAGGAAACAGAAAGTATGTCTTTTGAGAGCAGAGAAACCTCTCCTTTTCATCTCACACAAGAGGTGACAAATGTAACAGTGAAACTCATATTTCAAGAGGAAAAGAAGTTAAAAGGTAGGAAATGTTGCAAGAACCAAAGAGTAACTGCTGGGACTAGTTGCTGTAATTACAGAAGTGTCATCAGCCAAGCTGACAGCACCAAATAAATAAACAAATATTAGGGTTGCAGAGAAACGGACCGGGAAGAAACAATACGGTTGAGGCATAAAAGTATTAAGTAAAGGAAAACAGGACAAGAACAGGAACTGAGGGGTTAAGGGTGGAAAAATCAAAGAGCGATGAAGAAGTGTTAAGGAAACAGAAGGGAATAAGCATACCAAATGAAATGAAAGGGGAGAAGAGAAACAAAAATAGAGCAAAACAGTGTACAATCAGATCTATTAATATAGTTTAAAATTATCCGTGGCTTGATACAGAGTGGTTACAATGTTGTATGGAAGCTTTGCTCTCATTGAAGTGAGGAATGGTGATGGTGGGGCGGGTTATCTGGGGGAGTGACAGTGGCACTGTGCCATGTGGGCACTGATGGCATCACTAGCCTCTGATGGCATCCAACGACTCCGCTGTGTTCAAGAGGGGACAAGATCTCTCCTTCCTTCTCTCCCTCCCCGCTCCTCCCCTTTTGGGAGGGGATGGTGGGGATACTCACTGAGAAAAAAACATTTTTCACGCACATGCACATACACTCACACGCGCTCAGTTTCTTGGAGTAGCTTGTACTGCTTTCTGAAGGGAGACACAGGAAAAGATGCAAGCTTTGCAAATAGATTTGGGTTTTTTTCAGAGGAGGGGGAAAGAGGGACGAGGGACAGGCAAGTGCTGACATCTGGAGAGTGGTAACAGCTGTGAAGGCCTCAGGGCTGGGACTTTTGTTTCTGACCTTAGGGAGAAACCGGAGAGTACTGACCACATGGAGTGGCTGCAAGGAAGAGTGAGGGCAGAGGGGAGACAGAAGTGGCAGCACTTTATTTTTGTATCCTGGAGCCTTGGTAATATATCTCTGCAAATAGGCCAGTGCATGTTCATATGAGAAGTTACTCCATTCCGTCTGAAGTCATGTTAAAAATAACTCTCTCTGGGCCTTGGGGCATTCACTATAATGAAGTTAAAAGGATAAATGCTATTAAATGTCTGAATAATGTTGCTAACATAGCTTGTCTTCCTGATCATTTTGTTAAACTGCAGTAACATACAATCATGTCACCATTAATACTTCCTGCATGCGCAGGAAAGAAGAATACAAAGAGTATGAAATATCAATTGATTTTAGGATGGTGTGTTTTATATTGAAACCAGATGGATAACTTATTCTCTCATATGGTTGGTGGCGGGTACTGGCAACATCACACATTTTTATTGTTGAAACAGAGTGCAAACTATTCAGAGCAATACACCTACATCTGTATCATATTATACTCCATGCCTGGCTGCCATCATTTTATAGACTCAATATCTGTCCAACCATTATTTTTATTGGGTCTCATAACTCCATACCTGGTCCACCTGTAAAGCCTGCGAGTTATCAAGTTAGAGTCTTTTGCCATTGTCATGTGTCCAGTTTTCAAATTAGAGTGGTTTCCAACTGGATTACAAAGAACCAGAACTGCTATTCTTAGAGCGATTTTTATTTTAACTACACCCATTCCTATTTATCATTGCAGTCTGCTGGAAAAAAGTCTAATTTCCAACAAAGAGGGTTATTTTTTTGGATGGGAAAAGGGAACATGTACATTCTTCATCTCCTTTTTATTATTATATAATTGTTCCCACACTTGATACTTGTTTATAGCTATCACATTAAAAAGTAGGAATAGTTGTCCAATTTCTGGGTTGTAAAATCTCCCTGGCATGCTCATGAGGCTCACTTAGACAGTGCAGGATTACTCAAACAGCAAGGGCAGCTGGAATCTAAATTCTCCCTTGGAGATAAATAGCCATCACTCAATACATTCTGGACAAAGCCCTATTGCCTTTGCTGACTCTGATTAGCACTGACCTGAACAGTACCATTTTTTCTTGGTCTTCTCTATCATGTATGTCCCTCTACNTTTTGGACATCTGTCTACACCATTTTCCCGAATTTCTACCTTCGGCTGCCATAAACATTTTTATTTATTAACACATTTTTATTATATTTAATAGGTACATCTTTATGTAGCATTTCTGTCTACTGGTCCTTTCCTGATGTACCCCTCTAGCTGCTATCTCTGTCTTCTGCTTGCCTTCTTTTCTTCCTCTGTCCAGTGTCCCACCCTCAAGTATCTCTTCCCCTGAAGCTGTCCTTGCCTCACCAAAACTTGCTTCCAGTTCCAGATGGATTCAAGACCTCAGCTGATCCCAGGCTACAGCACTCCCGGGTTCCTCCCATTGCTCTCTGGGGCCGACGATGGACAGATGCCTCCACGGCAAGTCCATGTCCAGGTGTGCTGGTGATGCCCCAAAACACGCTGGCTGTGTGGCAGTGGACAGTCTGGGCATCTACAAGGTGTCCCAACACTACAATAGCCCCAGGCCACGAGAATGCTCAGTTCTCCACATGAACACCACGAGCTGTTAGGAAACAGGCCACTCCCCACTGATCTACTCTTTCCTGCTGCCGCACTCGTCACGGCTCAATACTCCAAGCTCTGCCAAAGTAGTCGGCAATGTGTGACTCCTTCAATACCATGTCACTTCCTATATGGAAAAGTGTAAGCTGACCTTTAGATGCTGCAGAAATCTCACAGGTTGCAACATGGCTTGTATTTTCAGCCACCAGAATGACAGCCTGACTCACTTTAAATTAATTACTCTGCTCTAGTTTCTGTATTCAGCTGATTTCACAAGTGTTTACAAACCAGCTTCTAAAGTTCCAAAATATTTTGGCAATTTTATGGGCTAGAAGTACAAGTCTGAGTTTTTCAGTGAAGCCTATGGGACTAGAACTTTTACTAGGACGTTATGAGATCTAAAATGGGCAAGTTCTGTGGACCACCACTGTGTTATTAGGCTTATTAAGTTGTCTCTAATGTGTGCTACAGCCTAGGGAAGAAATATCTGGTCCATGAAGGTTTCCATTTGTGTCTGTTTTGTTGACTACTTTAAGCAACTAAATAGAAAAATACATATATGTAATGTGATGAAAATAAAAGTATATAACACTAAAATAATTTGAGGTCAAATTAGTCACAAAACTGGATAAAATATCACTATTATTACAAGCAGCAAGCACTCTAAGATTTTACCCAGAATTAGGGAAGAGAATAAACCTTATTCATCTACTACTCCCCCATAATAGACCAGTATCCAAACAGTAAAAATATCTATGTTTGCCCCCAAACAGACATGGATTTATTTTGCCCATGAGTTCATTCTGATTCAAAGATGATTAATTACATCTCTAAAGGACTAGGTCCCATTAATTGTAGTCTGCTTCTCACTTATTTTGATTTTTTTTAAGCTCTGAGCTTTGTGTTTTGCCAAGAGAACTAAACAGCTTCAGGTATGGCACTCAGAGGTTAGCCAGAGAGGCTGAGAACACACGGAGTAGCATTCACATTTGCTCATCATACATGTGGAAAGTGTCTCATCATCATTGCAGACACACTCCAGACAAATGCCTGAAAGAGTAGAGTATTGAGTCATACCAATATTAAAATTTAAATGGATAGTCTCCTATCATGTAAGGCAGACTGAGCAGTTGTCGATTTTTTTCTCTCATTAGCAAGGAATTATATTAAATTGTAGTGGGAACGGTGACTTTAATTCTGGAACTAGGTGGAATTAAATACAGATGGACAAAGCAGGTGAAAAAGGTCCTTGAAATGTCTGTTTCACCAAACTGACTGTAATGAAAACTTCCAGTGAAAGGCTAAATTTAAGCACGTTGAATACACTCCAGGGAGCCCAGATTGCTGAAACACCCAGTATGTTATATTTTACTTGAGAAATTATTTCCTTCCACTTTATTTTGGCTGGTAGGCATTTATTCTAAGTTAGTTGTCCAAATTTTCTTAATAGCTATCTAAAATGAGAATTTCCAGAGGGTAATTCAGCCACTGTCTCAGTCACCTGGATTCAGCTGAGTGAAACAGACCTCCAGAAGCTCCCATCTCTCTCTGCTGAGTATTGTGCAAGCCTGGACAACTAACTTGATTACTCAGCTAATTCAGAGAAAAAAAAAAAAGATTTCTAGGGTATATTTTATCACTCCAAACTTTTTCCACAGTCTTAGGTAAGGCTCAGAAAAAGCATGATTCGGTGTATGGATGGGAGGCTGCCTTACCCTGTAGATGAGGAGCTGGGTTCTGTTGCGGTCCTGAGGACCCCAGAAGACATGGACACATTGTTGGCTGGTAAATGAAAAAAAGATTTGTACATATATAGAGATGGATAAAGTTGAATAATCATATCAAAAGGAGAAATTTCCTACTATTTAGAGTGAAATTTTAGAACTCTTTTTTAGCAGCAATGTCTCAATATGGCCCTGAAGCATGACATACCAGAAACATTGTGCTGTGTTTTCTGCCCGTATTGCTCTGTCCTGTTTTTCGTAAGAACAATCTTGTGATCTTGAAATCATAAATAGCACTGGAGTTAACAGGCATGAAATTTTTATTTAAGAAGAAATCAGAGAGTACAGGAATTGCTGGACAGTCCTGGACAAAGATGAGTTTTGCTGGGCCAAAGCGAGAGGCAATGTGCATTTCCCTCTGCAAGAGAAATTACAGCGTGAAGTGAAACCCATCAAGTTTACACAAGGTTGACAGAAAACTGAAGTAGTCACCAGAACTCCTGGAAGAGATAGATTTCCTTGAAAATTTAATATTTATTTTAAAAATCAAGCCTTCTCTCTAGAGTACAACTATGTAAAAATGTCCAGCTAACTTGGCTGTCAGACTACACGAAATATTTGAGTGAAAGAAAGTAATAAAAAATTGAATGATCCATAAGCTCTGAAACGTTAGAATTATTGGGAAGCTAAAGTCTCAGTAGCCATGAAAGTTATTGGGGTAGTCATTTTACATCACTATGGTGAAAACTGGAGTTAGATCTATGTGTATTACAGCTTTACATAAATTACAGATTTCAGCACATTAATAGAGAAGGAGATGCAAGTAGAGGAGATTCTGGCCTTAGTCCATGGGTTTAAAGGGTTTGATTTGCTTATTTAGGCTGGCTTTTCCTAGAACAGTCTGTAAGACATATATTTCCATTGTGAAATGAAATAAATACCCATGAGATTTTCTTTTCACTTACAAACACATAATTTACAAATTCAATACCTGTCCGCTAAGATCGATAGTGTCATGAGGAGTGGAATAGTTAAGGCTTACCGGCAATTCCTTAAATAAATAGAAAACTGGCCTGGTGCTTATATTTTCCTACTGAGAAAAACATGGGTTTTGCAGTGCTTAGCCATCTTCTGAGTGTAAATACATGGCCGAGTTGCACTCACTACTTTTGACCTAAAGTTCACTCCATTTCTTGAGGAGGATGTTTGGCAACTTCTGTTGAAGTCATCTTAGATGGGGGCTTCGTGGGGCCATTTCTCTCCCAACCACTGCACTGAGAGAGAGCTGCCCTGAGCCCGGGGATGTGAAGTGCTGCAAGGTTGTCCAGACCTCAGCCATTGGCCAGAATTTTATTTTGCTTAGGAAAAAAAGCTCTAAATACACAAGTACTGAATAAGAAGAATTAGAATCTTGGAGAGAGATGTCTCCCAGATAGTAAAGTGTAGGAATATAGAGAAAGGCAGATTATATGTGATTTTCTTCACTTTCAGGAAATTATAGGGAACTACTACCTTATATGTTCTCAACTTACTTATTTAATATTGGTGGATTTTTTTAGTGACTAGTTCAGGATATATTTGCTTAGACCAGAAATTCTCTTTTTGAAATTGCTTATGTCTAATTATCGGCAGGACAGCACAGCTGTAACTGCAGCTTTAAGACCTGTGCAACTGAGGCCACATCAGGAGTCTCAGCTGTAGCAGCTGAGGTGCCATCCCCGTGTGCCCATCCCAACACACTTCCACTGCCCCAGTTATCAGCAGGGTGTGGAAGCAAGGGGATGAGGACAGAGGAACAGAAGCCCCTGTGGAAGAGGCAGAGAAAAAAAAAGGCATGAAAAATTCTAACTCAGTTGTTTCCAGGTGAAATCTCTTTCCTTCTGCTCACAAAAGATGACGTCTGTACCCTTACACTATCAAAGGCTTGAAATAAAAGCTGAGGCAAGCACCTGGGCAGTTTCAAAGGTCAACACTGTTGTCAGCTTGGCTTTGAAGATTTTAGCATACAAAATTGGTACAATATTTGATATGAGTGAATGGAGTAAAGCTATATTGGTATTAAAATGTTGATGTTGACTTTCCTTTTAATGGCCTGTATATGTCATATTCAGAACTTCCTATCTCATAGTGGAGGGTTTTTTTTGAAAACTGGTGACTTTCTTATTTTCTGCCTAAAGTTCTTTGTTTTAGATGTACATGAGGTAACTCTATTTAAACTGAAGTCAGAAAAATGAGACTCTTTCCAGTATTTTGATCTGAGACAGGCTAACAGCAAAACACATTGGGGTGGGGGGTGGGGTGGAAAGTCAACCTAAAGCTCATCTCATTTAACAGATAGCAGTAAACGTCTTAAAAGTGATTGGCTTATTATGTACACTTTAAGCATCCACAGAAAGCAGCTTCCCATACCCACAGTAAGGTCATTAGTGAGGGAGAAGGGAGGGAGAGCGTTAGCTGATAGCACAACCATCTTTCCTGTGCAGACACTGACCTGGAAGCTTTGTGTTCTGATGTATTTTCCTCAAAATAAAGATTCTTAGCAATGTAAGGAAGAAATGTTAGTCGCAGCAGAAAAATAATGAAAGCAGAACACTAGCTTTGGGGAACTGACTAAATTTAGACCTACATATGTGTAGATTTTGCTCCTAACACAAGAAGTTCAAAGAGATATATTGCTACTAGGTATGACAGCAAAAGTAATATTACCACTATACTCCATTATCATTCTTTCCAAAATCAATATCAAAACAACCCAAGTCTAGACACATAAATGTCAAACTATTTAACAAGAAGCAGTTAGTGCAGAAAAAAACACTTAAATGGCAATTGAGGTAGTCTGATGGATCTTAAAGTAGCTTACCAGGATTTATGTAAGATAAAAACAGTTTAACTAAGCATGTAGAACAAAGCCTGGGGGCTTATGGCTAAGAACAATATTAGAAGAACATCTAAGCTCTTTATCGTACCTGTCACGTCCTAGTACTTGGCTGTTCTGTCAAAGATGGAGGGCCTTCTAAATCTCCTCATTTTCATCCTGATTCTAGGTTTTAGGTTACTTAATAAAATTACCCTTCACCTATTACTCAAAAGATAGAGTGCCCAGTTCACTAAAACACATTTGAGCTAATCCTGCTACTCATAGGAAATCTATCATTTTCAGAGTGCTTTCTCCACTTTTTAAATGTCATTCCCTATTGAAAACTGACAAGGAGGTTGTTAGCAAGTAATATCCTCCCAGAAATGGAATTTTGGAGTGAGGCAGGCAGCAGAAATTAACACTTAATTAACATACTAAAATAGCTAAACACTGAAACTCATTTCAGTCAAGCAAAAAAAAGGAAGGTAAGAACTCAAAAATATAGAGGCATTAACTTAGACATGACCAAATATTTAGTTCCTAGATTCTAAAAATTATCTTTTAATTCAAGTTGTTTTCTTTTGGCTTTCAAATAGACTTATAAAAAGAAAATTAAAACCAATTATGGCTTAGGTTGAGAAAGCAGTTTTCCATGGTTCATAATTAACTTTTTATTGGTTCACAGTTCATTATTTCTCTGTGTGCAACCAAAAGCCATTTTGATTCTGACATGAATCAGTCTTTTTTCTGATATAACCACAAAAATTAACCCATCTGAAACAAAACACAGTACTGCAGTGCTGAAAAACCTGCATACCTTCAATGTAAATAGAGCTAAAGGAGATTTTACTGTCTAAGATATCTTTCACTCGGCAACCTTCAGCACAAGTCATTAACAGTCACGCAGGACATGAAGTGAAAGGCCTCAAGGTGTGGCACCAATCACTCTGCTCCTCTGTGTGTGCTGTCTCCAAAAGTAGATAGTTCTCCTCTATACCCACAACCGCTATTTGAGGCTTCAGGCTGACGTAGGGTTTTCAAGTGAGTGAAAACTTTAGTTAGATTTTGTGTTTTCTTCAAACCCTACCACACAGCAAGAGCAAGAAATTTGCAGTGCATTTTTCAAGGGAATTAATAACTGTCTTATGTCTATCTGTCTGCCAGTCCACCAGCAACAGGATGAGAGGGCACAGTCTTAAACTGCACCAAGAGAGGTTTAGGTTGGACATTAGGATGAAATTCTTCACAGAAAGGGTGATTAGACATTGGAATGGGCTGCCCAAGGAGGTGGTGGGGCCACTGTCCCTGGAGGTGTTTAAGGAAAGACTGGACGTGGCACTCAGTGCCGTGGTCTGGCTGACAAGGTGGCGATGGGTCCATAGGTTGGATTTGATCTCAGAGTTCTTTTCCAACATAATTGATTCTGTGATTCTGAGTGATGATCATGTAGATAACTAAGTCACGCCTGACATCAATTACGACAGCAATCCCATAAGGTTTGTGGGATAATTGCAGTCTTAATGTTAGGAAAGGATTTAAGGATTTTGCAATCATTGTATTGTCTCAAATATTGTATTCTGCTTAGGACACCCTGGCATGTCAAGCTGCAACTCACTATTTATGACCCACTGTCTTCCTCAGCTGGTATGTGACTTCATGGAGGAAAACATCTTGATTAAAATGGGATATACCAACCTGTGGAACAGGATTTGAGTGTTATGTCTGTGTGTTTATACTGTGTGAATGTCAGGTTACACTTGGACAAACAGACTTCAGACTTTCTCCCAAGTTCCATAAAACTTAACTCCCTGGTTCTAAAGGCAACTGGAAAGTCTCTGTATGGTTGTTGTGTTAATCCAATGAGAAGGATGCATCACACTGGAAAAGTAAGTTTGCAGCTTGTAGTTTAGGACTTCCATTTCCAGTTATATCCTTGTATGGAAAAAATCCCTGAGCACAAGGAATAAGGGACCCTCCAGTCCTCTTCTGCCAGTTTGGCTGAAGTCCCTTCATTAAGGCTCAATCCATCTTCTGTACCAAAAAGATGGAAGTGACATTAATGGGAACAATCACCTGTCCTTTCTGCTTATCCCTGAGAAAATGTATGTAGGTAACCATGAGGACTGTCTGTCTGCATCCTCTACCCATAGCCTCAATTATTTCCATAGCAGGATCTCAGCTGAGCAGAAAGCCATTACAGCAAGGAGGTGGGCTCCCATCTGCCTCAGCAGGTAAAGAAACACTTCTGCAAATACAATGTGAGGTCTCACAGGGCTAGGGGGGTTAAGAGATGGAGAACAGTCATTATCACCCTGCCAAAGAAACTCTGACAGAATGAGTTGCTAAATCATCCCAATTTCCACCACACTGTGTTCGGGCTATGATTTTCAATTCTGCCAAGAATTTAGATCACAAATCTTGAATCCTGTCACTTACTTGTAAGAAAACTTGTAAGTTTTAATCCACATATATTAGTTCTTGGCTGATCACATGCATTTATTATCAGACCAAAGCTGTAATTTGCTTTATGCCCTGGTCTTCGTGCTCCTTGAAAAGCTTGGCAGCTCAAGCCTTTTGTGCCATGGCTTTGCACAGCCATGTGCTTTGACCACGAGCCACTTTGGGAAAACATAGGGTATATAACGGGCTGTGAAAAGTCACAGACATACAGCATGGGTGCAGTTAGCGTCATCTAGAGACACGGTTTGCTGAAGACAGAAGTTTAGAATTAGTGCTGGAAGTTAAATGTACTGGCTATTTCTAAGTGAAACCAATCCTTTAAACACTTAAGAACTTGCCTAATTTTCAGCATATGCCACAGACTTCAAAGAAGGGTCAAAGTCCAATAGTTTGAAGTAATGACAAGCAAGAAATGCACTTGAATATTGGCTAAAGAAGAAAATATTATTATGGCAAGTGTTTTTAAGTGCTATTTTTACATTTAGCTTTTCAAGTTCCTGGCACGTGTGCAAAATTTCCTTTTGAGATGACATGTAAAATTGCCTTTTTAGCATAAGAGTCTGAAAAAAACTAGAGGATACTGGAATATTCTATGTCCTTTCCTCTCTGATTAAGTATTAATTATTAGGATAATTGTTCTCTGAAAACCAAACATGGCTGTTAAGCAAATATTCCTTAAAGAAATAATCGCCTGGAACAAAGTGTTGTTTTACCACGTCTGCCACCAGGCCTGGTTTACATATGTAAACAAACCAATTTATACTTAGAATATACCCAGACATGGTGTCACGGGTTTCTCCTTCCCTGCAAGGCTGACTTACAGGGCCTCAGGTTATTGCTCTGTGGACAGACACTTGTGTCAGAATGGGGTATTTGTGTCAGAGGGAGCAATGATACATTATCATCACTGTAAATGTGAGCCAGAATAAAGGGATCTGAATGACTAAAAACAGTAATTAAAATGTCTTCCCTTCTTGTATGTGACAGTCACGATTTAACATCCAGGACAGACACAAGCATGACTGTAATAGCAAAGGAGAGGTCAAGGATTACACAAAATCATTTCCCGAGGTCACCAGTTTTGTAACACACACACATCGCATTCACTCTGTGCTTGCAGTCAGAGTCTGCTCCTTTATATACATATATTTTTTTTTACCTTTTATCATTTATTTGGTATAAGATCTTGAGCCAGAGATTTGGACAGAGGAAGCAGGAAGGAGGATGTGAAGGAAGCAAAGGCTGGTGCAGATTAAATATTGAAATACCTCAAGGAAGCAGCATAAGAAATGCTTGGGAAGTGCTTAAGAAAGCACTGCGAGAGGAAGGAGGAGTGAAAAGTCTGGAGATGTCTTTTGTGTGAAGGATCGATGACTCTGAACATGACTCTGGGTCACCTCCCTTTTCTGTATTAACATAGTGTCTTTTAATCCCAAACACACTGGGTAAATGACTTTGACCTTGACACAAACCCTAGAAAGAGAAAAATTTAGTCGTATTGCTGTATTTTTTTTTCTGAGGTGACAATACCTCAAATGACAACCACTTGCTTTTGCAATAATTTTTTCCTGGGTAAATAGCCCACTCTGGTATGTTCCTTTTACTCTTAAAAAGCTGAAGATGAATTCCGTATCAAATTAGTAAAATTTCTATTTCTCATGAGGAATTGAGATGATAAATGAAACAAAACAACAACACACAAATTATTAACTAAATCTCATATTTTCTGCCAAACCATGGTACCCTATAACCCCTGGACTAAATTGTGTACAGGTCTTTGTTATAAAACAGACATTCATTCGTCAATAAAGCTGAGGGAAAAAATAAAAGACATGCCAAAAAATGGGCTGCAAAGATTACCTGGGATCTCTCGTTTAGGAGTCTTTTCATATCAATCACAGTCTCACTGTCCCCTCAGTGAGAGAGTAAAATGATGGGATATTTCACCTTTCCAGATGACCAGACCTCTTTGCTCTCAAGATTGTCTAAGTGAGAATACATTGCAGCTGGTAGCACTATTGAGAACAGTTGGATAATCCTGCAGTCCCAAGCACTGACAGAGTAGCTTCAAAGCATTCCCTGACTATCTCTCATCCTCGCCTGTCGGGCTGGGCTGTAGGTGATGTGACAGCTCAACATATGCGGCGTAGGTAAGAACGTATGTAGATGTTCAGAGCTGGATTCTGTCTCAGGGAACTGCTGTGTGGATCTGTGTGCACTCACACATGTATTTCTAAGGCATGGGGGGAGTGAAAACATGTGAAAGGTTCATTTGTTTTCCCACCTATAGGTAATATAAGGAAAGATACAGGGTTTGAACCTGTTTTGTTAAATTTCTGAATGCACATGGGCTATTTTCACCTGGTTTCTAATGTAACGAGTGTAGCTGACATTCATAGGATTTCCAAATTTCCAAACAATGATTTCATGGTTTAGATTAGTTTTCTGCTTGGGCAGAACAGTTGGACCAGATGACCTCTAGACATCCCTTCCAACCTCTGCAATTCGGTGGTTCTGGAACCAATGTGATAGTGAGCTGTAAGGTACACTCTGGCTGAAATTTTAAGGTCTGTGGAGCAGCATTTGGCGTTTCTGTAAGTTCAACAGGCTGAGTCTCCTCCAGTTCTGAACACCCATTGTGAAGGATGAAGAAAGGGCATGGGCAAATTCACCTCTCCAGTGTGCCATTTCTTCTGATCTTCTCATGTTTAGAAATGCAAATAGTATGATCACATCCTACCAGAGCAAAATGAAACTCCTTAGAGATTTCATATAAGACAATTTCTTTGTAGGATTACCATTGCTATGATGGCAATGCAGTGATGGCAACACATCTAGACCAGTTAGTGTTTCTAAATAAAAGACATGATATCTGTTGCCACAGAAACCACTTCAAGTTGTTCTCAGTACATGCTATTTACAAGGCTGACTTTGTGATCTAAAGACAGAGCTCTTTTAGATCTCAATGAATCAGATTAACTCTACTAAAACTCATGAACTTCTCACAGAAGCTTGTACAGATGAAAAGGAAACTAGAGTTTGGCATCTCACGTTGCATCTCATAATCCTCTCCTCTGCATAATTCTGGTGATTTCATGAGTGATACAATTTCTGAGATACAGGGGGGAAAAAATGGTAATAAAAAAGTTAATTCTGCCTTTCATATAAATGATAACATTGTTTGCAAAAAAAAAAACCAAACCAAACCAAGCCAAACCAAACCAAACCAACAAACAAACAAAAAACAAAAAAAAAATACCCAAAACAAACAAACAAACAAACAAAGCCAAAAAATCTCCAGTAATTCTTATGCTTCCTGCTATTTCTTCCTTTGCAAGACATCGTGTGTGGTTTTTTTCTATCAGCAATTGGTGAAAATGAGGTGATCATGGTAACCCTAGTGCATGCTAAGTCGTTCCCAACAGCCTTCTGGAGTACAACAAAACAGTGAAATTCATGGGTGGTTCAGAGACTCGCTTGTGATTCTGCTCAAATAGGTGACACAGACATCCCTTCACACCTTAAAATGAAGCATAGCCTAGAGGAGAGCAGGTGTGCTGTGCCACGAGTGTGGAGTATTATCAGCAAATTTTACAAAGTGCTGCTTCTAACTGTGAATCCCACTGAAGAGACAATGCCAGAAGTTTCCACTGACAATAAAAAAGAGGAACAGTACTGTCAATTATTTGTCCAATGAGACTGAATTATTCAATCCTTTTGTTATTACTTCTAGATAAAGAGTTAAAAGTGCTATTTTTTTTTGTTATTGTTTTGCCACTGAGACCAAAATTTAAAGTGACAATGGTTCTGCAATTTTTCAAGTTTCCTTTTTCTCTAATAAATGGGAGGAAAAGAACCTCAAACAAAAAAGAAAGTGATTCCCTCCACCCCTGTGTCTCCAGAGGAAAAAAGAAGTAGAAAAAAAGTCTAAAGAATTTCAATTACACAACTGTTTGACATAACCAGCTTGTTTTCTGGGCTAGTCAAGAATAGAATAATAAGTGAAATTTGTTATTACAAATGATTCATGCACTCAATCTTTCATCTCACAATATCATAACCAGCAAGACCTCTGGTAATGCAGACAGTTATGCTCCTTTATAATGCTTATTAAGCTAGCTAATTTGTACAGTTAGAAGCTTGTTAGAAATGCTTACAAACATCAGGCTTGAAAAAACATGGAAGAGTTAAGACTAGATTAGGAGTTGTCTCATCAGATTAGACTGCTCAAACAGTGAAGGAAAAAGACTGGAATGAAAATAAAAGTCTCCATGCAGATTGAATGAAATTAGGGCTAACCAGACAAAACTGGAAGCAAGGCAGCCTTCCAAACTATGCATTGGTGCTAACTCCTCCAGCCTGTGCCCAGCACTCGTGCCCTCACCCTTGTCATCTGCCTGGGGAACACCTCTGGCTGGGAAAGGTCCCTGGCTGCAAATCCCTGGATGCTGAATGAGTGTTCATGGCATTGTCACTGGGCTTTGATGTTTCCTTACGCTCCTCTAAGTGTCTGGTTTTGGTGTTTCCCCCACCTCACCATGAACAGATGTTAGTGCTCTGAATGCTGCACATGCTTCTTGAGAGCCGCTGAGGAGTGAGACGGCAGGAGTGCGGCAGTGATCCCAGGAGGCAAGTCCTGCACCCTGGGGCAGTCTCCCAGTGATGATGAGATGGACAGAGGGGTGCCACGAGGCTGTGGGGAGCTCTGGGGATACCAGCTCAAGCCCCAGTAATAATCTGACTGCTGGTCCTGGAAAATAAACAACACTGCAGCTGTGGACAAGCACTGGGCAGATGTCTTGACTCTAGAAACTGCAACCAAATAAAATGAAGTCAGAATGATCCAAGAAATTATCTATTGGCTTCAGAAGTTATATGAAAGTTAACAAATGTGACTTAAACTTACTGCTTTTCCCTCTTCTGCAACACAAAGCACAAAGTAAAAAACCTAAGTATGCAGATGACCAACTCATTTGAGAAATTATCTCTGCCACTTGATGAGTAGAGAAGTCTGTTACCATGCTGGAAACCTCTGCTCCTGCTCCTCTAAACACTTGTTTACACAACTGTTTGAAAAAGACTCTGGAACAAACCACATCTCAGTCAAGCACCTGACAGCATAAGTTTTAGGTTTGACTATGCTTCAGATCAGTCTCAGATGTGGTCTGGGTCTCTCCCATGCCACCCGAACAGTGTGACCAGCAGGCCACTGACTCTTCCCTGCGTTCAGGGTGGGAACAGAAGTTTCCTGTGGGACCCAATTGCTGTTCCAGCTCTGTTGATTGAACAGTTTATTGTAGGTCATACCAGTATCTTGCAATTCTTGCCTACAGCAGAAAAACTCCAGGAGGCCCCCTTGGGAAAGTGTGTTTTACAACAAGACTTGGCCTATTTGTCTCTGCTGATGTTATTGACTATGTTGCCTTCCACCCATATGATCACTAATTTATTTCTCTCTCACAAACAGGCATTTATCTTCCGTCTTTTATTGGTTCAACGAGCTACAAGTTGGAAGGGAGTTTTCTGTGCACAGCAGGACTATAGATGAGAAGACACCCAGCTGTGGGTGGGGTTGAGATCCATAGATATGTTTCTTCCTAATATCTTCAGTTCATCATGAAAGCTGCAGCTGTATTTTTTCTTTATTTATTATAATAAATGTTCTCTTACAATCCCCTTTCTATAGAACAAAGTATAAGACATTGTTTTGCTATAGGATCATATCCTAAATATTATAGACATTGACAAATAATCTCAAATATGTTCTTTCACGGCTTGAATGGAATTGTCTTAACATTTTAAAAAATGGCTATATTTAGATTTTGGATAAATGAACAAAATAATAAAGATGACTGTTTTTCATTCCACACGTTCAGTAAATTGAGCTTATATGATAACTTTCATAGGATAAATGTTAGTTTAAATTATCTGCATTTGACCTTTAAGCTAGTATTAAAATGCTAAACCAATTTATGCTGTTAAAATGCATTGAACAAATTATATGACAATAACTCTTATACAATGTGAAGCAATTTTGATGATCTTTAAAGATAGTGGATGGTATTTATGATAACAGCTCTAAGCGCCTTTATATCACAGCTGTGGTGAGGCTTAATGTGGCAGGAACTGTCAGACTGGATCAATACATGCTTTTCAGGCTTCTTTTGGTGCCATAATCCAGCCCCTGCAAGAAGTGACCTCATGAGCTGCCTAAGCTCTTGTTGTTCTTGTTCTGTTTTGTTAATTGAAGAATATCGAGGCTTATGAAAATGACAAAGCTGAGCAAAAGCTAATTATGAAAGAAAAACAATAAAGCCAGGGGTGAGACTAGGTCAGCTTTCAGTGGGAGTCCAGAGTCTACTATATTTTTTCTGCCATCTGTCTGCTGGTGTTTGAGAGAAGAAACTAACATTTCTTGCATACTAAATTAGTGAGTAAAACCAAGCAAGTATTTTAGTTTTTCCAGAGAAGCCTTTGTTGCTTTAAAAAGAAAGCCATCCATTCACTAGGAGGAAGCTGTAGGTGACAACAAACAAGCCGCAGACAAATAAACTGCTCGTCTTTCCCATTTAGTTCTCTCTCATTTTACCTGTGCCCCCCTCCAACCCCCAGCTCTCCGAGTGCCTCTCGCAGCCGGGAGCGAGGGCTGTGGGAACGGCTCCTTTAGCGACACAAAGGCAGCAGCACCTTGACTTATTCAATCTAGCAAGGGCTGCAAGGATTAAAAAAAAAAAGCTTTTACCATGAAGGTGGAAACATCCTCAGCAATGAAAGTGAACAGTGTTAGAAACCTCAAGGGAAAACATAACCTCACTGTTGAAATGAATTTTTACTTTAATTTAAAAGCCTTTTGTACGGAAGTGCCAGGGCAGACAGCTTAGCGCGTTCATCTGCTCAGGACTCAGTTGACCGTAAGCAAAAGTATGACAGATTCCTAAGCTGGTGTGTAAGAGATTGTCTAATACCTGGACAGAGTCACCAAGTAACAGCTGTGAATAATTGCCCGCACCTTTTCTTAAATATTTTAGTAATATACAATAGATTATCAGCCATAAAAAAACCCTCTCACCGGCATCCCAGTCCTTGAGCAAGGTCTAATACTCCAGCAAGAATTCTGTCCTTCTCTGAGTCTCAACTTTAATTATCACAGCAATTTCTGTGTCTTTGAAAAAGTTCTGCTACACCAAAGCCAGATGTATTTCTTATTGGCTGATAGTTCCCTATGCCTTTCATAGGAAATGTCGTGCTGAGTCCAGCTGTACATTATAAATTTGATATGCAGACACTAAGTTAGAATATAAATGGACTATGTAAGTGACATGTGGTTGATGTTAATGTTAGAAAATCCTAGAAATGAGATTAAAAAACTAACCTAACATGTAAAAAGTGCCTTATAGTTTTCTAGAGGATGATTTCACACTGCAGGGGTTTAGGTGTATGTTTTTAAATGCAGGCTGTTAATATTTTCAAGCAATCCATGTGAGATCATACAAATATATTCCAGAGCCATCCTTTCTGCATCTGAAGTACTTGAAAATAATGTCACTATTGACATATGAGCACAGGTTTCCTTTCCTTATCCTTAAAGTTAAGTGGGCAAATGGAGTTTATTCTTTTCCTTAAACACCAAAAAATCACAGTAACAGAAGCACGGTCCCAACAGCCAAGCAAATTTAACTGAAGATCTCCCAGTATCATATATATGGACAGGATAGTGTATTCCTACTTCATGTTATAAGCAAAATTATCTAGTACTGGTATATCATTACCAAAAGATGCTTAAATTACATTGATCTACAAAGACAATCAGAAAGACATCTGAAAAACAGATAGAACAAGGTATTGAGTCCTAAGAACTTAGACAGAAATCTTTGAGTCCCTTAAGGACCAAGCAAAGAAAACTGACCCACAAGGGATTTTTACTCAAAAAGACTTAAAATAGATGTGTGGGTACAATTGAATTGTACCTACATATCTATTTTAATTGTATGTGGGTACAATTAAAACTCAGAACTGAGGAGTAAAACTTGTGGTTTAAAATTTCTTTCTGTTTTTTCCCCAAAGCATTCTTGGATATTGCAGAGGATTCCTGCAAACTAAAGCAGCCACAGGAGCAGGCACTTGGGAATTTTTCCTGTGTGTCCTGTGTACCCTCTGGGTACTGGGTACAATCACCTGCAGCAGCTCTGGGCCTGATGGCTTCACAGCCCCACAAAACAGAAAGGTGGGGATTATAGTAAAGAAAATACAATGGTAAACAATAGGGTAAAAGGAAAAAGCACAAACAGCAAAGCTACCAAACCCCCCCACTTTTGCTGTCACAGTGCTGTCCTTTGTTTGGCAATCCCAGCCCCTCTACTTGCAGGGTGTCATGGGACATCCTCAGCATCCCCCAGCCCAGGTTTGCCCACACAGGGCATGCAGTCCTGCAGGCATGATGTCCATTCAGCACATGCAGGAACGCAGTCCCTACAGGCACGAAGTCCATACAGGAATTCAGTCCATCTCTGCAGCTCTCTAGGGCCAGCTGCAGAGGAAAACCCAGCCTTGTTGTCGTCTCTAGTGTGTGTTGCAAGTCTGAACACCTCCAGGAGAGAGGAGCAGTGCCCATGATCCAGCTCTGCCTGAGCTCTTCCTGACTGTGACCTCCCAGCCTTCCCCTGGGATGTAGCTGCCAGCCCACCCTGGACTGAAGCTGGGGCTCCCCAAAACCTGCTTTCCCCCAGCCTTGCAGTGGCCAGCCAACCCCAGCCTCTGCATGTTCCAGGGATGAATCCTGGTTCACAGGCGGTTTTGTAGCTGCATCTTGTGATGGAGAATTCACTGGGATGGGGGCAAATCTGCTCCATCATCTGTGCTGGAGCAGGCCACCCACAGCAGCGCACCCGCTCAGGAGAAGCAGGGTGGCCTTGTTTGGGTTTTGTGGGTTTTCTACATTCCCTCCTTTAAACCAGCTGAGGGAAATGAAAAGGCTGCGTTCGCTGCAGCACTGTCTTTGTTCCTCTATCTCCTTGTTCTCCCCATCCCCGTGGGGCTCCTTGCTGGGGCTGGGGACACGTGCCTGTGGAGTCCCCACCAGGCGCAGGCCATCCTGTCTAGGAACTTTGGCCATGGCTAATTCACATTTTTGGGCAAACTCCCACTGCTTGTCTGCATCTCAAGCTTGCAGGTTAAGAGCAGGCTCAGGCTCCAGTTTCCATCTGCTGCCCCTCCACTGCAATCTGTCTGGGGAAGCCATCCTCCAGATGCTTGAGGAAACCATTGCCTTTTTTTTAAAAGGATTAATATTTATTATGAATAATGCTGGTTATTAGTAGGTTTGGAAGAGTCCAGCCATTAACTGAGTACTTTTTTTCTTAGACTTTGCTCAAATTCAGAGCTCTTCCAAATAGCTCACAGTAACAGTGGTGTTTGCTTCCCACTATTCATGGGTTGAAGAGAAATTACTTCCAATCTAAACACATCTTTAATCTAAAAGCAAATATTGCTGCATGAATCCAACACTGGTCACATCTTTTTCCAACATGACAGGAACTGAACCCAGACAAGATATTTTTTTTCTGTGCTTATTAAAAAATCCTTTGAAGCTGGTGGTGACCCCTGAGATAGTTTATGCAGAATAGCCATGCTTAAAGAAATCACATTAGTGTCTGCAAAAGAGACACATTTTAATTTAACTCCCTTTGTCTTTCAGGAAAGAAAGTGGTGGACAAAAACCAACAACATGAGACAATGGAAGTGCTTTAAACTGGTAAGTCAAAGCTCCTTTTTTTTTAATGCAACAAATAGCCAAATGCATCAATTAAGGAAGCTCCAGGAAGGAGCAGAAAAGAGCATTAAGGACAGAACACCAGGAGGGAGAAAGCAACATATTAAGGCATCTAAGGAACTGCAGAGAAAAAGAAGTGTCAAATGAAATATACTTAGTGATGTGAAACATACAGTCACCCGACATTGCTTTGCATTATAAAAACAAGAAGATGGCCAAAAAGGAATTTAAGATCATGTAAAATGGAATGGAATGTATAAAGAACAGGAATTCCTGAAGCATGAAAAAGCAGCCTGCCAAAAGAAGCCCGATACACACAGTTATACTGAGTACACTGGGTTGTTGGGTTCTTTCTCCTTGGTGCACACACACACCAAAATGTAAAGCCTGTGCTCCGCACCCGATCCTGGATCCTGATTCTTTGTGCACTGCAATCAACAGGCCCACTCCAAGCTGCAGCACTGAGAGCTGACCTTAGAGCCCTCTTCTGCACACCTGGGGGTCGTTTACCCAGGCGTGCCTGAGTCACCCAGCCCAACCTAAAAACACTGCATATTGCTAATCTCACTGCTTGGACCTAAGTATGGTCCCACTGCAGAGTGTCCAGCAGCCTCACAAGGGGTACACAGACCAGGACAAAGAACAAACTTCTTGGTATTTTCCCTAACACAGACCTGTTAGAAATGCACCACATAGTGACCTTCTGGAAGCCATTTTCTCATGGTGGGCATACTACTTGACCAATCAGCTGTTTGCATAAGGATATGCATTTTTAGTTACATATATATGTGTAATGCAATACTGATTTATGAGGGTGTAGTATATACTCAAAAAGCACTGGAAATTATATGTAGTGGTAGAGGTGTATATTCTTAGTCTAACTCCAACATTCTGGACTTTGGACTATATCCTGTAATAAAATCACTGCAGTGTTTATTAAAATGGATTGTATTTCTTATGTGTTCAGTTTTAAATAGCTTTTCATGATTTAAAGCAGGATTTTTTTCGTCCATAGACATCAAAAATGAGAGATAGTATGGTCAAATATTTTAATATATTCAGAGTAATTTTTAGTTCTTCTTTGAAGCCATGCTTCATGCACAAAGAGGTGCAGCAAACAGCTCTGCTAGTCTGTATGCACTGCATTATTTGTATGTAAAACCAGAGCACCAGCCGGGCCTCCTGAGCAGAACTTTGCTGTCTTGACTGACTCCTACGTACATTGCAGGTTATCTAAGCTCCCTCTGCAGTCAGTGAAATCACCTGCAGAGGACAGTTCCTCCACCATCTTGCAGGCAATTATTTTTGGTCCCCTGACTGCAAAGAGAGCCTAAACAGCTATCTTAAGTCTGACATCTAACATTTTCAAACCAATGGCTGAGCAAGACAAAGCCCTCCCTTGCTGTAAAGGCCTGTTTGAACACAGACGAGCAGAGGAGGGCTACTGGGAGTGAAAGTGCGAATGCACACGTTGGACACACGCATATATACAGCAAAAATTTTAGAATGTTTTATGCGAGAAATATAACCATGAGAAACAGATGTTCCTCTAAGATGTACCTTCAACTTTTCATGCCCTTATCCCATCAGGGATATTTTTTTTTTTTTAAGGGAAGTAACAAAGGTGGATAATAAATCATTTTTCTGTAACTGGCAAGGAAAATGAGGATTTGTAAAGCAGAATTTGCACTGGTTTTCTGCCTGTGGAGCCCTGCTGATGTCAGTACCACTTGGCCTGGTTATAAACAAAGGATCTGGGTTTTAAAAATTGATGCCTGGCACATACACTTTCACACAAGAGTATTTTTCTTCATGATCCTGAAGGTTGTGTTTATGCTTAAAACCTCTTCAGCAAATTATAACAGCAGCCACCAACTGCAGAAAAAGAGGAGAAAGCTGGTTATTGTTTTCTGTCTTTTAACCTCTTCCTCATACACAAAAGCAGGAGGATGGAGCACTATTCAGAGCTGGTTATTACAAGGTAAATGCTTACAAGTAGAGATGTACCAAGACAAAATAAGTGCATTTGTAAACTGCTCATGGCTATGCCACAAACAATGCACTTGCCTTTTACACAAGTAACCCTTCATAGTGCATTTGCTCGCCGTGTCTCACAAAAGCAATAACACTGTGAGCCATACCTTTTCATGGCTTTATTATCAGTAATCTTTGTTAGCCTGTCTCTCTTCATCCTTGATGTCAAAGTTACAATGTGCACAAAGCTGCCAGGCTCCCAAGTCACACCTGGCCCTCAGAACATATCACACCTATGTGCTCGTATTTAAACTGGCTTCTTGTCACATTTTTGCCTGGACTTTCAAAATGCTCTTTCCAATCTATGAAGCTTAGCACAGAGTCACCATTTTTGTGCAACAAACCATTTCTGCCTTTCTGCCCTGTTTGCTCTTTAACAGTTCCTGGCAAAGGTCGTGTGGGGTCAAATCTTCCCAAATTACACTGGAAACTATAATCTCCTTTTTTTTTTCTAAATTTTAGAAATGGGGGAAAGGAGAGATAGACAACTTCAAAACCATATTGTAAGTCCAGGTGCAAATTCTGTTATGCGTTACTTTTTTTAATATCACAGGCTCCAAGCCCCAAATTATATTTTGCGGCCTGGGATCGATTCATGGGACCTCAAACCTGCAGCTCTGGACCCGAACTTGGAAACTGCTTAAAATATTTTGTTTATACACATTAGCAGAATTTAAAAGTCTGTATAAATGTAGTCAATACCTCTCTGGATAAATGTAGCCCTGTGAGGCTCTTTGAGGTTGAGGCTAGGTAAGGGTCTTTTTAAATATAATACAACTGGCATATATCTTTCTCCACATGTAAAATAGGTTTTGAAAAAAACCCACAAAAACTAAAAGGTTATGCGGTTTCTTTGTGCTGAACAGTCTTCAAAATATTTGTTAATATTTATATCAATATGTGCCAGTGTATTTGCTGAATACAGACTGAGTTTCGGTTGCATATATTTGAAGTTTTTCTGTGCCTTGACATCAGGCACTTGGTCTGCATGTGGGTATTTTCTATGGAAACAATTCCTTCTTCAAGGGAACCTATGATTTCTTTGAGACCAGGGGCAGGAATGGAAATATTATGCTGTGCTAATGTCTTTGCCCTTATGCATGAGAGGGCAAAAGTAGGAAACCAAGCATGAAATAGTCATGGTCTGCCTATTATTTATCTCCTTAAAGATCACCATGCATCAAGACACAGCTTGTGGGTGCTGAAATGTTGTCCATCTTTGGAAAGCTTTTGGGAGGGTTTGAGGGTTTGCTTGATTCGCTTTCTCTGAGTCAGAGCACAGGAGTGCTGGGAGCACCAAGAAACCACTGGCTGGAATTGATCTCCAGAATCTTCTTTTCTTGCTGTTTTCCACTTTGTCCATTCCCACCTGGGCAGAAGGAAGTTGCAGCAGACTAGCTTTGCCAGGTTGCATGCAGTTAGCCCCCAGATTCTGCAGACCAAGAAGATGTGAACTAGGGAATCACCAAGAGTGGGCTGGTCATTTATCACGGTGGCCACTGATCCCTTTGAGAGTGTCCTGCCCTGGTTCTGGAACTGGTGCACAGAACGGGGCACTTGAAGAAATTTGCAGCTGGCCAGAACTTCCCAGTGCCCCATAAGCAAAAGCTGTACTTGGTTCCTAAGGAAAAAACTCAACAGCACTGAAGTATTATCAAAATCCACCACGCACATCAGCACTGCCTGTCACACAAACGATAACTCCAAACACCTGGCTAAATTCCTGGATCCAAGATGTGACCCTGAAACATGTGGGCCCATATTGCTTTGCTGCAACAGTAGAATTTGCCAACTACTTTTGAGCAACTAGGGGGGAAAAAAAGGAAAAAAATCCCTCCTACAAATTCAGATTCATTTGAACCAAAGTCAAAACCTTTAAATTTTAAAGGTGATAAGAACAGGCCATGAGTAGTCTGTCACTTATGGTGGTAGACAGAAACCACATGTTTCTCTGGGCTCCAAGATTGCTTCTCTGCTCGTTCGTCTGGCTCTGGACTAACAGCAAAAGATCGAGGAAAGCCAAGATCACAAATTTTCCTTTCTCATCAGATTCGAGTCCTTTTAGTGGAGGAGTATAATGTTTTGCTAACTCAAACATCTTGACAATCACTGTAATCTTCAGAACTGGATTTTCAGTCATTAAGAAAAGAGTGTCCAAAAGTAGTCAGGCACTCAATAATTTATGCACTTCATCTCTGAAAAACAAACATGATATTATCTTAAACTTAGAATTTAAAGCTGCACTTCACATTTTTAGCAACTGTCATGTAACATGCACATATTTCTCTCATTTTCCCTGGAGAAGCAGGTTGTATCAATGCCGTGTGCACTCTTGTGGAAATGAACTGTGACGACAAAGCATAGAACTGATAAGATTTTGCTTTGTCTTTGCCTCACAACTTTTTGGAACTAGAGAATGACATGAAAACCAGCTCTCTGATAAGGGGAATGATTAGAGTTCTTCTGAAGTCAATAGAAATACATGAGCAGGACCCAGGAAAGTTCGTTTGATTTTGAAACTCTATATGTAAAGAGAAGGCTGTCAGTTGATAATGGATAGTGCTCATTGGTTGATGTTTAAATAAACAATATAAATAAAATGGTGAACACAGGATGGTAAATCAAATGATTAACCCATCACTGAAAAGGTTGAAGTTCTACTGCTAGTAAGTGCCAGGTACATACTTAAAAGGCCAATAAGATGATTCTGCTTTCAGAGGAAAAAAAAAAGAAAAATACTGTGCAAACAGGGCTTGTAGTAGCAGTAATATCATCTGGTTTTGCAGTTTAAACATGTTCTGCTCAATTTCCTACACTAAAGATAGTTTATGGGCCTTAACCAATGATGTATGGTCAACATCCAGTACACTTCATGACAGCAGATACCTGGCAGGTTCTGTGCCTGCCACTGGAGATGCCCAGCTGATCTCTTTGATCTCCTCTTTTTGTGTTCAGGCCATGTCCTTTGGAGGGCAGGTCTGTGTTACTGTATACCTATATCTGCTTTTGATTTAATTTCGACAGCATTGCTTTGTAAAAAAGGCAATTTTTTCAGAGGTTCGTAGGCCCCCTGGATACCTCAGTCCACAGAGGAAAGGAATGTTCTGCTTTTTGCTGCTTTCCAAATCAGTTCCCATTCAAACAGTTTTTTCCTCAGTTGTAGTTCTTTATCAAGGGACTCAGTGTGCACTGCATCCTCCTAACAGCTCTGCTTCACAAAAAACACACTTCTCCTGAAAGGCCCTCTCCTCTTTATATGGCATGAATTACTGCTAAGGAGGTCATAGGGGATAAAAAAAAGAAGAGGGATATGAGATATTTTGCTACTCTGAAGAAGTAGCTTGTGAAGAAAATGCTTTTCTCCACTGCTTGGGATGACTAGGGAGCCTGGTGGACCCTGCTTTTTTGATGCTCATGTGAACATGGTAATCCCTGAGGGCTGGTTGTGCTTAATTCACTCTGCAATAAATTTGCTACTGATGGTGCAGATTTTGTCCTTCCCTCCCCACTGCCCTCAACAAAGCAGGGAAAATTACTCAATTAATTGCCTGGCGGTTGCAGGGGCTGCCTGGCAAGGGGGTACTGCCCTTCTGCGCCAAACTAGGGATATAAATTTTTCCCTGAGAGCAGAGCGTATTACGGCTGTGTGCTCTGAGGCAGGGAAGTGCATGCATGCATGTAATAGGCAGCTGATCATTCCCATGACAGCTGCTGCGGGGGGAGCGGGGAAAGGTGTGCGCATCGCCCCGTGCCGCCGCCGCCTGCATGTGACCCCGGCGGGGAGGCACGCAGGCGACCCTGCGCCCAGGGGATTTCTCAGCCCATGACTTGCTCTCAAATGAGGACTTCCTCCGCTGGATACTTGAATTCAAGGCGGCGAGTCATGTGCTCTCTTAATTTGAGCAGTGGGATTCACCAGGTCTGCGATGGATGGCTGTTTAAAAACACAGTGTGCTTCCAGCTCTGGAACATAGGGGAGCTATCATTTAGTTTTCAGCTCCTTGGCAGAAGAAAACTGTACATGAGGATGAGCAGGTTAGATTTGCCTGGGTAATTACATATTATTTTGCATGAATAGAAATGTCACTGCTAATGACAGCTGTGGTGTGCTCCAAAATATTTGTGATTAAACACGTTTGGTTTTACACACCAGATGCACATAAATATTTGCAAACATTTGTATGCTTTAGTCCATCTGAGCAATTTATTCAGTATTACACATGCAAAGCAGCAATTCTCAAGACTTCATGCTCCTGTAACCACCAACCTGGTCTGTATTAGAAGAGACGACTGTAAAACACAAAGGTATCTACCATCAATTCCCTTCCCCACTCCTCCCTCCTCTCTCTCCTGCTGTACTCAGAGATGAAAACACTTTGACCTCTAAATTAAACAGTGCGCAGCAACTTTTAGCATTGAGCTCAGCTTCTCAGGAACCTGAGCAGATATGTCCATGCCACTGGTTCAACTGCAAAACCTGGCAATCACCAAAAGGTTCTGAACTCATTGTGCAAATTACAAATGGAAAAACGGTCATATTTGTCTTTACAGCTATTGTGTGGGAGCAGTTAAGTGTAGGAGTTCTTGAATCTACAGCTGAGTTTGAGACCAAGTTGGCCCTTTCTGTTTTGCAATGAATGTTTGCCATTCGTTTTGGGGTGGATGAGCTTTCTCGCTGCTGCCACTGTGATCATTTTCCTGACCAGTTTCTGTGGGGAGTGTTGTCAAAACGCTTTCCACAGTTTCTCTGGGCTAAAGCTGCAAAACAGGGCTGTGCAAAATACTTGCCATACAATTCCACAATTAGCAAAAAAATAAAGGATTTTTTTCATTCTTCTGAGACCTCTTCTTGAAGGACAAATGGAAGAAGCATTTCTGTGAGAAGTGGTAGCTGACATAGAAGCTTTTCAGATGTCTCCAATTAAGCTGAATCCATCTTAACAAATTCCATTCTGGAATCACTGTAACTCTGAAAAGAAGATCCTAGATATAGCGGAAATGTACTAAATCCTAATCTTTTTTTCAACAGAGATACATGGCTTCATTGCTTACCAGTACTTGCTAAAGAACTACATATAAAGAAAACAATTTGGTAAGATATACAGTCTCACATTCTTATTTCAAATAGTAATTAATTTTCCTACACAATTTCTTGCTTGCTTTGCTACCACTGCAATTTCAAATTCGCTAGGAGCTGGATCCAAGTTGGTGGAAAGGCTCCCAATATAGAAAGATGTGGTCTCTGCTCATGATATGATTTGAAACAAGATGCAGCATGTAGGTTTTTAATTTCATTTGTACTCATTAAAGCATAAGCAGTTGCTCATTCGCTGTATCTTGGCACACAAGATGGATGTTTATGTTGTTCTGGGAGTAGGGAAATTAGGCAAATAATATCAGCTGTAAGTGAACACTCATTTTGGAACGGGGATTTCTATATCTAAGACATTTCTATTTTCACTTTAAGGTTGGGGGGATTCAAGTTGTGATGGCTCTGTTTCAGAAGGGAAGAGAAGAGATGCAGGATTTGGAATTGTTGCAGTACAAAACCAACTCAGTCTGTTCAGTGGAGTTTGTTTATATTTCATAAAGGTGAACAAAAGCGCCCTGGAAAAGGCAGCAAGAGCACACCACAGGAGGAAGGCAAACCTGGCAGAGGTCATTGTTCTGCCTCATGGCCTTGATCCAAATTTCCTACTTGCCTGGCTCCTCCTGCACTTTTTGGAGATGAGAAGACCTTCATTCCCTTCGTGGACCTTTCCAGTGGTTTTCAGTGCCCTTTTCCAGGTGTATTTCCGCAAGATCCAGAGGAGACATGTCTCTTTTTACACAGCTGCTGGTCTAAAGCTTTCCAATGATTTCAGCAGTCTCTGAGATGGGCTGTTAGAGCATGGTACTACTCATTTTTCAATCAGTAGCAATCCTGTCTCTCATTTCAGTGATTCAGAAAATAAAGCACTTAAAGCAGAAATTGCCAGAGTATATTGAATGCAGAAGCATCCTTTAAGTGCTCTTTCTTATTCACTACAATAAACAATGCCATTTAATATAATTTCCAAATCTCAATTTAGGAGAAAAAAAAAAAAAATCTCGTTTAGCTATTACTCTCCCTTACAATGGAAAGCTGCCTCAGAGCATGTTACATTTCAGAGGAGCCTGTGAGATTTTGTTTTAATGGGAAGATAAATTAAATGTTTAAATTTTAAATCAACAACAGAACATGTTCAAAGAGCTATATTTATACGGTTTAAGTGAAAAATGCTCTGGCACCACTTTTAAATAATGCTGGCAAGCAAGGGAGGAAAGAACACCACTCACTGATTCTTTGCATGGCTTAGTCCACAGCCTTATCCAAGGCTCATGTATAATGTGAGTTGTTGGCTGTGATACTTTGGTTGTAGTGCTAGTGGAATTCACTGTAGGCAAAGGCTTGTGATGCTAAACAAAGTGGACAAAAGGCTTTTACAGAATAATAAAAATAACTCCTCGCCATTTATGACTTAAAGTTAAATGTTCTCAGTGAAGACATTACCCAGTAAATAACTCTGTGGGAAAACCTCTGAAATATAAATGCCCTGGCAAGATGGGGGAAGCACTGAGGGTGATAGAAATGCTTAAAGTCAAGAAGGTGAAAAAGGACTTTGTGTCTTGCTCAAATCTCAGAGCTCTTTGCTGAATTACTTTGCTTGCGGCTCTCAGTTCTAGTTCAGCTTATGTAGCCAGGGAAGCAGAGTCCCAGTTTCAAGTGTGCTGAAATTATGCTGGGATTTTATGTTCAACTAAAATAATATTGAACTTGTGTTTCCACAGGGAACATGCAGAAAATGGCTCAGAAGTACAAACAAATATAGACAGACTGCGGCAAAAGAACAGAAAGAAAACTGCAAATGAGAAATTAATGTCAGAAACTGCTCAATGCAGCCTAATTTTTTAGTAATGTTCCAGGTTCAGTGAGAAACGTTGCCAGAAGGCTTGGACTGAGGCAAAGCTCAGCGTGAATTGCCTGACCCCCAAATGAATCTTAGTAGGACAAATACCTGCTATCAGCTGAAGAAGGCTGCACCAGGCTTTGTGTATCCGATCAGAGGAATCTCAAGCAGTTGGCCAACAAGTATTTGTAGCTGTCGTGTATTTCCTGTAGATATTTGTATTCTTGTATCCCTGTTTTCTACCGGTGTACAAAAAAAGGAGACATTACAAATCTGTGTGAATGTTTCAACCTGAATTAAGTGACATGTTGACACAGAGTTGACTGTCCTCACTAAAAGATGCCAAGGTATGCAAAATATTTTTGGACAAGATTTGAAAGCATTTATGTTTTGAAAAATTTAAAGTAAGTCCAGGTAAGTTTGTGAAATTTATTATTATTATTATCTTTTATGTAATTTTTAGGCAAAACCTTCCCCAAAAAAAAGCAATTAGGATTTTTTGAATTACCACTAAAAATGCACTAAATATTAAAAGTTGAAAGTGAATAAACCACCAGGGGACAATATGGTGGGGAAAAAGGAAGTTTTGATGATATTGTCAATTTTCAAGTAATAGGGATTTTGCTTTTATAAGAAATGAAAACCAAAAATTACCTTGGTGAGATTAGTCTGTGGACACTTCTCAGTGCTTCATTCTTTTTCAACAGTGCTGACTAAAGATAAAACATCCTTATCTCACCTTTAACCATGAGATCTTCAGGTTTCCCATGGAAGCGTATCCCGCCGCAGCATTACTCTCTATGGCAGGAGTACTTGGTTTGTTCATTGTCTGCTTTGGTTGTAAAGGGAAGGTTTTGCCAGAAGAAAACAGTGGACCTGGGTAAACACCCCGTTCTCAGCCTGCCAGAACTCACTTTCTTATCCATATATTCGATGCTGTAAAATTGCTGCATGTTCCACTTCTGCCTCATTGAGAGGAGCTTCAATGTCACCTCCAGGACAGAATCAGTATAAACCATCAAACCAGCCACAGAGGACCAGTACTGAGATTTGTGTCTGCCCTCTTTGGGGTTAGGCTGGGAAGATAATTTTACGTCTACAAACACATTTAAGAATGTAAAAAAAGTATTCTTTCTAAACTCTGTGTCTAGGTATGAGTGATGGAGAGAATAAAGGAATAAAAATTATTTTCTATTGTTGTAATGATATTCCATAACATTATTAAAAAAAATAAATAAAAAATATTCCTCCTTGCAACAAGTGTTTCATTCTAAACTAAAAATTGTTTACCAGGCATCAGGAATTCCGTCAGAAATATGGGATCTAGACAATAATATTTCTGGTTGCATTCCCTATGGAATGTATGATGCACATCCTGATGTTCTCGGTTGCCAGGCTTTGGAAATTTGGGACACGGGGCTCCCTAGCTGTATAACCAGCCTGCCAGGGAAAGGAGAGGATGGCTGATTTCAGAAAGGTGGCAGAAAGTAACTAAGGCAACTTTTGTTAGGATTATAATGTTCCCACAGATTTGGATGCACTGGAGAAATGTTCTGATGGGAAAGCATCGCTGAGGCCCTAGAGGTGAGTCTGGGTGGCTCAAGGGAGGTCAGCACGGTCCTATTCTCTGTAATCCGCTTCATCGCCCTCGCAGCATGGGTTGGTGATGCTGGTGCCTAAGATGCAGCTGCACCAAGTCCAGCTTGTTCTGAGCACAGACTCAGTAAGTCTGACATTGATGGAGATGTGCCCTTAAGGACCATTTTTCAGAGGTGTTACTGAGCACTGGCATTTTCCCTGCCGGCTGTTGAGGATTTTTTCAAGCTACATGCAAAAGTTCATCAGGGAAATGCAATTATTAGATTAATGTGGAGGTCATCTCTAATTAAATATTACATTTCTTTCTTCTAAGCAAGAGCAGCATAATTCAACCTCTCTGTGGTTCTGTTCCATAAACCCTTCCTCATTTCCTTTCTCAGTGTTATTTTCTCCACATGCCCATCTGCAGCAGTAGCTCTGATGGACATGTGGTGTGTCACAGGTTCTACACCCCCAGCACAAGGGCAACACCAGAGGTTGCTGTAACTCAGGCTGTCTGTAATGAATTTGATCATCCGAAATCCGAAGCCTGTGATGAAGATTTAGAGGTACTAAACTGATCTTTCAAAGAGAGGTACTGGCCGTGGTGCATCAGTACAAGGCTCCATTGCTACATACAATTTGGGTTTCAAAGGCAGGAAAAGCAAAACCTGAAGACTCCAAATGAGCAAATACCCAGTTATGAGACTTGAGCAGAGAAATACAGAAATGACACAGGGAAGATGTAAGCACTCCTAAGCACGGCTGCTGAAAGAGGAGGGTCACAAAGGAGATGATGATATCTGCTTCTGTCATCCACATTACAGCACTGCTGCCCACGGGGATGGTGTTTAATCTGGAGATCACCATCCCTAAACCATTTCATACAGAATATGTCACAAGGTAGATTGAACAGCTAGACATATAATCAGACAGAATGGCAATGGCACACTAAAATAATTAAATACAGGCAGCCCCAGGATGCTCCCTGTTTAATGTAGAATGCTAATTGGTATTCGAATACCACACGGTGTGTGTGGAAGAAAGACAGTGTGACTAATGTACCTGTATGTTGTGTATAATAATACAGCATGAGACCTTGAGGGTACATCTTCCCCTGAGGATTTCACACTGCCAGCAGCTGATACCAATAACAACAGAGGAATGAATTTCCCCTGATATTTTCCTGACATATACTATTCCAGTTCCTGCTTCAGTGCAATCTGTGTGAAGCTCTAAGAGTGATATGGTGCACTGGAATCAAATGCAACTTATAAAGTACAGATATACTATTTTTAGTAGTAAAAACCCAGCAGATAGAATTGTGACACCAGACTATAAATCTCTGGCTACTTACTTTCATCCAGCTGATTTGAAAATCTTAAATAACCTTTTCTCTATGAAAAACATTTTTCCCATTATGAGTTTATGATGCTTCCATTTTTAACAGCTAGAGCTTTCTGACTTCAAAGTACATGGATGAAAACGTCTCTTGACTTAGAAATATTGTTGAAGTCTTCTTTTAAAATAAATTGATAAATACATTAATTTTCACATTTTTGTCTTGAAGTAGCTTAATGACAGGCCTTGTATTTTTTTGTTGTTGTTGTGGGTATACTTAACTGATAACTAATAAAATATATTGAAGCAAAAGATATTTTTTATATATTCAGTACAAGACAAGCTATTTTAACGAGACTGTGGAAAACATTTGCACAAAAATACAGGATGTGAAAAGCGCTCCTAAAACAAACAACCTCCAACCCTCAAAAAGCAAAACAAAAAATGAAAGGCAAGTTGCAGTACACACTTGCAAGGAAATTCTGTGGTCTGGCCAGTGGTTATACATGTTGGATGGTGTTATCCCTGCCCTTGACAAACAGTATTCCACTGTTCTTTAGCTAGATAGAAAGAGCATTTATGAAGTAGATCTCCATGTGTGTGAATAGGTAAAAAAAACACGTCCATATGCATATGGATATATTTGAGATGGTGCTCTTTTAAAAAAAATGTATCTTAGAAATGTTTATAGTCTGATAGATATAACTATAGTAAAATACTTATTGTCATGCATAGACTCATTACATCAGAAACAGTGTTCTGCAGAATGACATTTGCTCTGTCCTCCTCCTAGAATATTTTCCATAAGTTGCCAGAAATCCATTTTACAACCCCAAGATTCTTTTCATTTCACACTACGCACAGGTGTTTTGCTCCCACTTGTCAGAGGAAACAAAAGTGAGATAAAATAGTAGCATACATACAGAAGAAAATTAACTATAGTTTATGCTGCACTGGATTTCAAAATCATTCCACAGCACACTGAGTCACAGAATGGCTGAGTTTGTCCAGGACCTCTGGAGATCATCAAGTCCAAGGCCCCTCCTCAAGGCCAGGATAACTACCGCAGGTTGCCCCGGATCATGTCTAGTCAGGTTTTAAATATGTCCAAGGAGAGGGACACCACAACCTCTCTGGGCGACCTGTGACAGTGTTTAACCAATTTTTTTACATTTAAATGGGATTTCATGTGTTTCAGTTTGTGCCTCTTGCTACACTAGATACCACTGAGAAAAGTCTGTTTCCCTCTTCTTTATTCCCTCTTCTTTATTCCCTGTTCTTCTTCAGTTTTCAGATTGAGTGTTATCAGACAGTTATGAAACTGAACTTCAAGTGCAGTGGGTTCCAGCTACAGTGATTGGAAGGTTGGTTTCTTTAAACTAGAAATGAAAATTTTTTGAGCTGGCCTTCTCCAGTTTAACTCCATGTGCAATTAATTTCTTCTGTTGGAATAGCTCACTTAGTACGAAAGAAAGAAAAGAGAAAAGAAAAGAAAAGAAAAGAAAAGAAAAGAAAAGAAAAGAAAAGAAAAGAAAAGAAAAGAAAAGAAAAGAAAAGAAAAGAAAAGAAAAGAAAAAAGAGAGAGAAGAGAAGAGAAGATGAAGGCAGAAGCCCCCTTGAATGACTTTACAGAAGAAATGTTTTGCTGTCTTTAAAAACAAAAAGACTTCAAAGGTCTGGCAAGTCTCACTTCCTATGTAAGAAGCTTCCTTAGACCATGACAACAGCTCTTTCCAGATGGCTTTCAGGCTCATGTGGAAAACCTTAAGTACCAAAATACCCAAAGATATTATGCTACCTAGTTCCCACCCATAACAAGGGGAGCTGGGTACACACAAGACATAATCTAGGCTTAAAACAGCTGATACCACCTGCAGTACTGTCTTCAGTAGTATTCATTACCAGCAACTCAGTGTGCCTCAACTGAAGATCAGCCTGGCCTACTTTAAAGAGTCTGATATTTAATTTCAGTACTAGTGGTTTTGGATGTCACAAATCTCACATTTGTTCCTTACAGACAGGAGAAATAATAGTAGTTCAAAATAAACTACTTCTGGTGCTTTCAGCAACCTGGTCTAGTGGAAGGTGCCCCTGCCCATGGCAGGGGGCTGGGACTAGATCATCTCTAAGGTCCCTACCAAACCAAACTATTCTATGTTTTTTATGATTTCTATGAAATATTCCATCATCACTAATTTATGACATCTCTCATTTTCATATCCTGACTGCTAAAACATTTTCAGCTGGCAGATATCGGTAGCAGCTAGAAACAGAAAATGCTGACTGAAAAGCCTTGCATTATATGGACAAGAACTGATTCAAGCATGTTCATTCTAACAAATAACAATTATTGTTTTAAACTCTTTATTTACTGAATAAAATAGCAATGCCCAACAGGCATTTTAGGAACTGGCAACAATAGCTATAATCTGCTTCCAGAAACTCAGAACAACTTGTATTCTCATTGAAACAATAACAATTTTCATAATGGATAGGCCTGTCGAGTAGAAAGGAAAAGAAAAATTCAAATAATGATTATTACAATATGCGCCAGTTATGCACAGACAAAGTCACATACATAAATTCTCTTCCTGTCTGTTCACAGCTATTCCCTTTGGTGCTATCATTTCATGACAAATTCTGTTTACATTCCCTTACTTGAAATCCTTTTATTGAAAACTCCCAAAACACAATATAATGCTTTTTGGAGATCCTAAGTAAGAAAAGATTGTGGCAGATTCTTTGCACTAGCGTGTTTACTAGGCCAAACACCAGAAAAACTCTAACAATTTTGAGGGTGACCTCATTTCTCTCTGTAGCAGGGAAAGCAGAGAAGGAGGTACCAATCTCTTCTCCCAGGTATCAGTGACAGGACGTGTGGCAATGGCTCAAAGCTACACCAGGAAAGGTTTAGGCTGGACAGTAGGAAGCCTTTCTATGCTGAGAGGCTGACCAAACTCTGGAACAGGCTTCTTAGAGAGGAGGTTGATGCCCCAGGCCTGTCTGTGCTTAAAAGACATTTGGACAAATCCTTTAACAACATGCTTTACCCTCAGTTCAGCCCTGAGTTGGTGAGGCAGTAGGACTAGACGGTCATTTTAGGTCTCTTCCAACTGAAATAGACTATTCCTTTTTGTTCTATACTATTGAATGTTTCATGCAGTAGGCATACATAAGAGAAAATCCTCTTTCCAGTCATTTTCCAGCAAGGATGGAAAAAAAGAGCCTTTTGTGTACACATCTCTTGACCTGGCCAAGTCACCACAGCAAGGGATGACGTGCAACTTCCCAGTCACCAAGTGATTCCACTTTCCACATCTTATTCCGTGTCGGGACTGACTTAAAGATGCTTAAGTGCAGGATTTACCAAGCACGTACACCTAGAACATTGCAAGATGCTTTGTGTTATCTAACACGTGTCCTTCTGAAGAGCAGCCAGCCTACCCCACTGGAAATTTCCATGCCTGAAATGACGGCAATTCCCTGTGTTTGGACACTCCAGATCTGCTCCAACAGACCAAAACCGGAAAACTCTTTCCAGCTCACCTCCAAAAGTTTGACTGATCTTGCCTGCCTAGGATATATTCTGCATATTACTGAGCACAATTTATCAACTGATTTATTAACAATTCACATTGCTGTGAGAAACAGTGAGAGAATGAGCACTCATAAGCAACAGACACAACATTCTCCAAAGCGATTTAAAATTCAAAGCACATGAACTGGATGCACATAGCCGTGCACATCAGTTATACCCCTCATCAATCAGACCCAAAGCCAAGATTGCCATCCACATGACTTCATCTATACAAATTGCCTTTAGCAAAAGAAAAATCCATGATCTTTTCTGAAGACAATGAGCATTCTTGTCTTTAAATTGAACTTAACATAAGCATCTCAAGATATCTTTCAATTATGAGAGTAAAAAACATACAGAAATAAAAGTGGCCAAGGATCACAGACCTTATTTCCCCATCAAATATGCTACTGTGGTATGCTACATTGATTGAAAAGCTAGGGTGTTAATTTCAGGCCAATATGTATTTAGTTTAAAATTTATTTACATATATAGAAGATATGCACAAGTGTCTGAAAGAAAACACAACATATTATGCTCTGAAATGTGAATAAATTACCTAAAATACTTGACCTCAGTGTGCTAGATATTTTTTAATCTACATGTAAGGGTTTTTTACCCTTGCCTTCAGCTACAAGGTCAATGGTTGTTTTTTTCATGAAGCAGAAAATACATAGGTAAAGGTAACTTTGAAGTATATATGCAGTGAAATATTTAGCCAAACAAACACTATGCTAGATTGCTTATGGATAGAAAATTATAAAAACTATAAAATGTCACCTAATAGAAAGAGAAATTTCAATGTGCTGCAAAAATATTTTTGCCTCATTCTTTTGCTTTCTCTTTCACAAATCTGATTTCTATTACACCCTTAAAATATTTAGAAGTTCTTCCCTGAAGGACTTTCTGGTTTCTTTAATTTTCATAACTCCTAAAACTTTGGAACTTTCTCCTGCTATTCAACAGCATCACACAATAAAGCGTATGTGTTTCAGCTGCCACTGGTAGTTATATCAGGCTCTGTGTGACTCATGCATTATGTTCCTTCTTTTTATTTATTCTAAAAGGACATTTACAGGGTTGGAAGGAGGTAATTTCATTTATCTTATCTTTATTGCCTCTAGTTAGAAACCTGGTGAGTAAAAAATTCACTATTCTGACAGAGATGAGAATCAGTTTGAAGCTGAAATTTACAGCATGTAAAACTGATGAAAATCTACACAGAGAGAGGTTGCTCAGTGGTGGTGTTGTGGGGCCCCATCATAATATCAGCTGGAGTCAGCACTGTGAGTAGATCCAGTTTCAACAGCAGGTTTCAATATTGTTTTCTACCACTGAACATTGTTATTGAACTATTATTAGTATATTGAACTATTGACAAAAAGATGAAGTTCAACAGCACAACTTTGCAGAACAAAGCAGAGAAATGCACAGGACGTTTTGTATGTGAGTTTTTAAGAATCCTATCGTTTTCAGTATGATAGAACCACTAAGAAGAATAACTCATCACTGTTTTAGAATTGTTGTACAATTCTTTGCTAAATAACCCCACAATACAGTTAATTTTCAGTGTAAAATTGAATCCTCAGTTCAGCCTTTATTTCCTTGTTTTTGAAAGAAAATGTGAAGTTCCTGTTCTCCTGTATGTGTCATGTGTAACTCTCCTCAAATCAAAGGGAATTATCTGTGCTCTGCAGGGAGATAAATTGACCGTGAGCCTTGCAAACCACAAAACTAGGGAAAGGAAAAGTAATAGCCCATGCTTAAGATAATATCTGCAGTTGTGCAAAATGCTCTGTGAATTCCATCTCATATTATAGTACTATTTTAATAAAGATGAATGTCTTGCAGAAAATTCCACTTAGACAATCATCTTGGCATTCAGAGATCAGAGGAACAATCTCTACTTAATACCACTGGGGAAATGGACCCAGTAACTCTCTTTAACTGCTGTTTAAATACTCAGAACTCAGCTGGAATGTGAGTCCTCCTTCTCTGACTCAACTACCAATGTGCACTAAAGCTCCCACCTGGGCTGCAGTTATTAGCTTTGTCTCCATGAAAACCAGGGAGCAGGAGGTGATTGGTGGTTGCTCAGAGAATGTGTCAGCTGGAAGAACATGGAGTTTTGCAGCTCATGAGTCAGGAGTGCTCCTGAAAGAGCACCCTGGAGACTACCACAGCACCATTTCTGTACCGTGCAGGTCCTCAGAGAGCAACTGAACCGATCGTGTTTAGCAGTTTTTAATTCCAGAAATGCTTAACTTTGCTTGACACTTCCATGTTGGACCAGCAAGTACCTCAGCTGGTCAGGCCTGGGAGCCCTGTGTGGAAACACGAGTTTCAGTCTGTATGGGCAGGTGTTAGAGACCAGAGACGGAGACGTGTGTGGGATTTCATGGCACAAAACTCAGGCTGTTGGGCCTTGTTATATAAGGATCTGTGTCCTAGAAGGGATATGAGGTTTGGCATATCCTGAGCAAATTCACACACAGCCAGTACTGAGATCAGTACCAAAGGCAACAGTTGTGAGCACTTTCCCTTGGAAACCTCTCTGGAAATGCTTACCTTCCCGAAACAGCTCTAGTCCATGGAGTGACAAATTAAGGATCAAGAATCTTCTTACCCTGAGGAAATCCAAGCCCATTTTTTGACAGAAAGAGGCAAACTCCCAGGTGGTTGCCTGGACTGGGTGGGGAGGACAGTCACTGTTAGCCCTCCTACTGAAGTAAAACCATTGTTTTCTCTGGTGTGCAAAAGTCAAAGCATCAGCAGGAGGGCAAGCTAAAGGGAATTGGACTGCACAGACTCATGGCTTTGATTCTCAGCTGGAAAGATGGAACTGGGCTCTGCTCCCAGGACTATTCCCATTTACAGCTCCAAAATGTAGCCAGCATTGCAGAGCAGCTGGAAAACCACCAAAGGACCAAAGATCAAGGGCAAGAGAACAAAATATATGGTATTCCTCTTCCAGAATTGGAAGTGGTGTTATTCAGTGGCGTATTCAGTGGCATTATGTCCCTGCCACTGTATTGTAGAAACGATTATTCCCACTTAGTCTTCTCTTGGTTTGGTGAGAACTGCCTTAAATTTGGGGTACCTTAAAAACACCATCAATGAAGGAGGTAAAGGTCTTCAACCCAAATGGTTAAACAGGAGTGGGAGGATGAACATGGATTGGCATGGCCACTTTTCTTTGTGAATTCAAATTACCTCTGGAGATGTAAGAAATTGTATATATTTTCCATTTCCCAGGCACGTATTCAAACATTTTCATGCAAATACCTGCATTCTTAGGTGAAAACAACATTTACCAGTCTGAGTAGGTCTTACAAAAGGTGAATCTTGTTCAATTACATACCTATAGTCACAAGAAGAGCTGATGTTTTGAGGGGATAAAAGCTACACATCATCTTGAGTCAGAAATAAAGTCTGAGCTTCCTCAAGAAAGAGATAAAAAACACCAGTTCAATTTTTACATTCTGTTGACAAGACTTTAACCCTTTGGAGACATCTGACTATTAATCAATCACGTAGGAGAGAAAGGTACTCTAAATCTCCCTACTATATCTCTGCTCGTACTAAACTGTCTCACCTGCTGGGTTAATGCAAAGAAAATTACTTTCTGCAATGTGGTGTCTATCTATGAGCAAATCAGAGAGAAAATAATTTTGTTCACGTACACCAAAAATGCCTTCACTCACTATCAGGAATGTCCAAGATACACTTGAAAAGTAGTTGATTTTCTGTGATCTGTACCCTATTTATTGTCACTTTCTCTAGATGCAGTAAATTCTGCCATTGTCTGAATTATAAATTTCTGCTGTGCCACAAAATTGACATGGAAGGGAGCCCTGGCATCTACAAAGTCCTGCCATTGTCCATCATTCATGCACCTGCACTTAAAGAGCAGATCTGCTGCAACTGCACTTGCTTCATAGATCTAAAAATTCAGCAAGGCTGTGACATGCTGCAAACCTCTCTCATTTCTGCTGTACTTTGACAGATTTGGTCAACAGGACACTCTTTAAGTAATGGATTCTGAATTCTGGTTTCAGGCCGCCATATATGTGAAGAGATGATTTACTATTCTTCACCCTTCAACACGAACTTTGTTGATTCCAGTCAATGAACTTACAGCAATTTGATAGGCAGAAACTTACCTGTTAGAGACTCTTGTTCTTTCAGACAAACACTATGCTGGAGGTCTCTGGATTATGTCAGGTATTTTCTTCATTTAAAAAAATACTACAGCAAACTGTGGACATATGGATATAAACTGATTTGAAGTGAATAGATTGCAGACAAAATTCTTCTCTCATCTGGAGTAGATTCATTGGCTTCAGTGGAACTATTCTGGATTTACAGTGATGTAATTTGGAACAACATCTGGCTTCAGATATATAAGAAGGGCTCATTGTAATGGTTTATATCACTGACTACTTATTCCGTACTTTTTCTACGCTTGTCTTAGTTCTTACTAGCTACACATTGCTCGTGGTTTTACATCTTTCTGTTGTATTTCATGCAAAAACCTGCAAAACCCTTGCAGAATGAGGAAAGAGTACATTTCCTGCAGGTCACCACTGTGTGGCATCTCTCAAAATTTAGTTGAAAACACAGTGTACAATTATTTAGCCTTTTTATTTTGATATTGTGTTATAGAAGGCAGATAAATGAAGAGTCCCCGCTGTTGTGTTTGCTCTTCGCAGAGTGAGTCATTCAGCAAACCAGTGGCGTTTACCTGGAAAGCACCTTTTAACTTGTGTGGGTTTTCCCATAGTCTCCTTTTGTTCTTTGGCCAATAATATGCTGTGTTGACAGGGATCCGTTCGAGTCACCTTAGCACAGGTTTGTTATTATTCCATTATGAACAAATAAGTCCAGAGCAGAACCTTTCTCCTTTCAAACCTGTGGCCAAACTGCCTCTCTTTATCCGCACGGTACGCACTCATTGTCACTGCAGGGTAAAAGGGAGAGGTAGGATGAAAGGCACTATTTGCTTGTCACCCTGTGGATATCTCCAGTATGTCCTTTATTCATTGCAAAGCTTTCAGCATCACGTTGTGTGCACCCTGGCCATGAGCTCTGAGTACAATCTTCTCTGCCGTCAGAATCTGCTAATGTGATGTTTTGAATTTTAAAGGAAGAGTGTTTAATAAAACTACAAGACAATGGGGAATAAATACGCAAACATGCCAAATACCATTGAGAAATCAACATTTGCTATTTTGCCACACATGTGAGTGTGGTTTTCTGTCATGCAAAACTATATCATCTGAGCTTTTAATGGCAAAGCTGTACTTTGCAAATATGTTCGGAAATATTCACACATGTTTCTGTTTAATCTTATGACACTTGTTTTTCCAGCTTGAAATTTTAATTCAAATATTGTTCTTTACTTAATTAATGTTAGATATGTAATAAATATATTGTTTTAAACCAATTTGCTGTGAGGTCAGCTGTGGTAGCCAAAAGCAATATTTGCATCATTTGCATTTCTTTGAACTCCTAATTACGTGCCACTTGCTTCCATAAAAACTAGTATTACAGTTGACTTTATTTACTCTACTTCATTACATCTGGCTTCCTTTTAGATATTTTTTTCCCAAATCTACTCACAGAGAATATATAAATTATATACCATTATCTTTTTTTTAAAAGGCAGCTCCATCCATCATAATGGATTACAAATTTATCACCTTGAATCAATTTCTGTTCACAAGTTCAAAAGGAAATATAAGTGCTTGAGGGCCCAGAAATATTTATTGTACATGTGGATATTGTTAAAGTTTATTGAAATCCTTCACCAATGAGAATTGTTTCTGTTTTGTTTTGCAACACGTACAGCACTAATGTTAAAAAGCCAACGCCTTTATTGTCTAAAAACTAAATTGGCAATGCAGCATTGATTTTGAGGACTACTGATTCTTACTAGACATACTAGCATAATTATGCAAGCATTCATTAAATTAAGACATGACAACCTCAGCTTACCTAATTTAGTGAAAATTTGTTTCGACATAGTTTCTTGTATAACATTTTCCCATGATGACATCTATTTTCAAGTAAAAAATACTTCTGCTAGCAACATCGACAGTAATTCACTCAGACTCTTTTTCTTGTAATAAAGGAGAGAGAGAAAATGGAAACTTAAGATTCATGAGAGTCTTGGTTTAAGACTTAGTGACAAGACTACATCTGGTATCAATACGGTTCCTTGGGATCTTGACCACATCTTTCATAAAGTGGCAAGTTCCGCCAAAAGAACACATCTTGCTGGCTGCTAACTACAACCTCTGAAACGCCGAGCCCGCGCAGGGGAGGGATGCAGTAATGCTCTGCTGGAGGGAGAAAATGAAACTACAATTCTAATTACATTTTTATTAGTGGTGTTAATGGGAAGTTGAGCTCTTAAAGCCCGTAGTAAGACAAGCTTTCTTTGAAATTGTATAGCACCGTGTCAGGAGTTAACATGAGAGGTTTTTTGATTGGGGTCTTTCTTTCCCCTCTTTTTGGACTAATTTCTTGCTATACTAAGTTAATTAAAACCTCAGAAATATTTTCCTTTCAAAGAAAAAGATTTGCAGCCTCAGAAGGAAGAAAGCAGGTGAGTTGTTGTGGGCAGACAGACATATAGCATAGGGCAATCAGATGTGACTGTTCAGCGGCTGAGGAAGCCACCGTGAGCGCTGCCGACGGAGCCGTGCGGCAGCTGCCCAGGTGCAGATTTCACTGCTTCAGACACAACACTTGTTTTTGTTAAACAGCATGACATATTGGTATCTAATGAGTTTCCACTGGGACTTTAGAGGGAAGTTTTGTATTTTTCTTTCTAATCTAAAGAAATCTAGGGAGTGTCTTCTGCAAGGAGTCATATGTTTCAGGAAAAAGATGAATATTTCATGATTCCGAGTGTTTGGAAGTGGTGTTCTATCAGGGCTACCTGTGAAAGAATTTTACTTGAAAACATAGATGTCTCAAAATGAGGAACAGATCTGTATGACTAACAAAGATTAAGATGAGATTTCACACAGTCTTACCAGTGACTTTAGCTGTTTCCACATTAAAGAGTCAATGTGATGCCAGCTTTCTAAAAAAAATTTTCTTCTCAAATATATATCCCCCCCAAAAAGGGGTTTGCTTTATTCCAGGGAACTTTAGACAGATGAATCCAATGTATGTGCTGTATAATGATATTTAATTTGGGACTTTTAAGTTCCAGTAAGAACACTTCATGTGGCTTTCTTAGCAAGAGTGGAGTTAAATCTGGTTTAACTGGCCGGAGTAAATTTTTTCATCTGAAATCATCTTTTACTTCCATAAAGTTGCAATCCTAACTCCTGCTCCATTTGTCCAGGATATTAGGATGTGACTATAAAGACATTTCAATGAATGGATTGGTAGCTGTCAGGATGTCCCCATGCCTTCGACACTTCAATTAAGATAGAGGAGCTGATGGTTAATTGTCTGTGATGCTGGGGCGTATTAGATTTTCTCAGTGGAAAGGCTGGGGGAAATTACTGGGTACAAAAAGTTCCCTTTCCTCTCATCATAAGATTGCAGCCTGCCTTGCTTTACATCAGGTTTGTGCTGTGAAACTTATCTAAAATATCTGTGTCTGAACATGGAAAATCCATTATCATCACCTTTCAGCCCAAAAGAGTGCATCCAGACTGGTGTCTGGCTTGAAGGGAGGTTATTCTACCAGAAGAAAACTGCTCCTGAAAACACACTGTGCCTCTGTGAGGGGTGTCTGCCCTGGCTCCATTAGCAAACCTGAATGGCAGAGGTTTGGTAGTAAAGTCAAGACACTGAGCCAAAAGAGTAATCCAGGACTTGATTTCATTCAAAGATGCCCATTTGCTATTTCACACTCTGTTTTATGTCTGTTGTTCTGCGGGGTTGCACACCCTGCCAGATTTAGTTCTGTCCTTCCATTTGGTGGAAAAAATTCCTCTTATGGAGCTGGCGAGAAAGACTTGCACCAAGTAGTGCCTATGCCATGTTTAATTCAATCAGCATTAGGTATTCAGTCAACATATGGATCACTTCAGGGCTTTAGTGATGCTTTAAGGAAACATCAAACAAAAGTGTGAATGTCTGTATATACACATATCACAAGACAAGAACCTCTGATGTTTAAAGGTTACGGTTTGGTCCAAAAAGCTGTATCTGCGTAGCATTTTCAAATTTATTAAATAAATCAAATGCTACATAGGAATGGGCTCCTCTGTAGCTCCTCTGTACACACGCATACAGCCATGATAGATTTTCACATATCGTCAACGAAATCTATTTTGTGCAAATCAGCAGTTCTGAAATTCTGCAGTTCTAGTTAGCAGGGTATCACCCCTTAATAACATATATTATGCATCTGGAATGTTTATAATGTTTATATACCAAGAAAGAGAATATTTTTGTTATAATAAGAAGGGGAAAGCAATAAAATTTTTAAATTTATCCCAGGTTTCCACAAGCTGTTTTTTAATTGCTGTCAACTGAGTTCAAAGTGTTGAAGGAACCAACATTTTCTCCTGTGGCATTTTTTTCCTTAAATTTCTTATGCATTCTCTTTCCTGTGAAACTCTGCTTAGTAAATATTAATTTACCCTCAATTACTAATGACAAGTGAAAGAAACCCTTGCATTCATCAGGGCCACAGCCTTAGGACATAGGTTTGTCCTTCAAAGCGTTCAACCATTCAACAATTAGAACTAATAGCTACTCCAGGCTATCAGGGCTGAACCACACAACACTCCCCTAGTGCCGAGCTCTCGGCACAGGCACTCATGGTGGTCTTACAACCTATTGACTTCATCAGCAAAAGCTGGAAAAGTGATTTAGAAAGTGGGCAAATTAGACATGGAGTGGTTGTCTAAAATGTGAGAACACTTATGGGTTGGACAGGGGAACTAGTCAATTAGTTCACTAATAAACCTTAGCTATGTAAAAGCTTCCTCACTTCTTACATGAACACAGCTTGGAAGGCTGAGGATTTTGCTAAACAAAAGAAGAACAGATAAATAAATAGAAAATGCTAAACCAGGAGCATAAAGGAATGATTGATATTGACACTCTGGTATGTTCCTGTAGAACACCTTAAAAGTGCAGCTTCAATCCTTAAGCCTTCTTTGCTGGGAGCTTCATCTCTAAACAGAGAAAATCCCCCAGCCTCTGCAGAATCAGCTGAGGCTTTGTGCTTGGATGTGGCTGCAAATGCCCACACACACGCACAGACATGTCCAATGGTGACCTTGGCTTCCTACTGCACTGTTCCTCCAATATAACATAGAGACTGTTTTGCTTAAACAGCTCTGATTGCTTTTCTTTACAAAAACATAATAGACTGTTCATTTTATTTTGTTTTCTGCTTTCATTACTTAACAATGAAGAAATTCTTTTATTGCAGTAAACAGAACAAAAGCATGTAATGAAACCATAATATTATTGAAAATAGCAACTTTGTGGCCAAATACAGTATGATAGAAGGCTTTCATGAGTACACAGATTTGTTCTTGAAAAGTGACTGGAAATGTTAATTATATCCCCCTTCTTTGAATATTTATACATTCAAGCTTACATATTTATTAATGTCACATATTTCTTACATCTTACAACTGTAATTTGAGGGAGGCAGGAAGATACTGATATTTTGTTTCATTTCTAATGGATCAAAAACAGATTTAGGTATTTGGGGAAAAAAAACTAAAACAAAAACAAACTGAAAACCAAACAAAAACCTGCATCAAAACAAAACCACAACTTTATTTTTAAGAAATTATAAGAAAACTTAAAGATGGTTAAGCAGCACTGCTGTTTTTTGAAATGTCTTCCCAACAAACCTTCCAACAATTGGAGATATCTGAACTGTAAATGGCTACACCCAAGACTTAACTTAGTGCTCCCTGGACACCCCTCATCATTAACTACTGGCACTTAGTGATCACAAAGGACCTTCTGTGGAGGTTCCAAGTCGTACCAGGATACCACCAGCAACGGAATCTAGTGGTTCTGTTCACTGAATTAGAGCGGAGACAATGACAATGAATTCTTAATTATTTAAAAATTCAATGTTGCTAACACCAGGACCAGAGCTAAAATCTATTTCTCAGAAAAAGAAAAAAAAACCCAAACAAAACAACCAGACAAAAAACAACCAAACAAACAACCTCAAACCACTAAAAACCCTCTAACTCTATAATTTTTTAGTGTGACATGAATATTAAATAACATGAAGAATTGTTTCAGATTTATATTTTTTTTTACTTCTGATATCCTGTGTATTTTGAATATCCCATAAATTACACATATTATAGATAAAAGAAATAAAAATATAAACAAGAATTAAATGACACAGTGTTGATTGGCAAACTGGAGCTAATCTCATGCACAAGGAAGGAACAAGGATATTTCTAGCACCTGAGATTTTCTTAGCTCTGTAAAGCAGATATTTATAGAATGTTGCAAAATCAAATTACAGCATACTACAATATAAAGCACTATAAACTTGACTGTGTGTCAATTTAAAGCATGGAAATTAAAACTAATGTTAACACTGGGTAATGATGTCAGAAAATGTAAACAGCTAGTAGCCATCCCCTGATTATTGAAGGACATATCTGAAGATAAAATTGGGATAAGATTCTTCTCAATGAAGAAAATATTCCTTGTTTGCCACAATGGTATTAGTAGCTCTATGCACTGCAAAATTTAATGAAGTGACACAAGAGGGTATACATAGAGGATTTTTTCAGAGTTTTCCAGAAGAGTTTCACCCTAAATGAAGAAAAACTATAATAATAAATAATTAAGTAATTTAAGTTTAAATTAAATTAATTAAGTAATTTAATAATTTAAGTAATCCCACTTTGACATTCAGCCTGGTCTCCATAACGGAATTGATGGTTTTTCTTCTGTCAGTTTTCTAACACTCCATCAGTTGAGGGAATTAGATTTTGGGAATCAGGGTGGGAGGCAGAAATGTTTGGCTAGTGTCCAATTGCAGCAAGTTAGGGAAAAATAGGCACGAAATAATAGAGAGAGAAAGGTAGCAAAAGGAGCTGCACGAAAGCAAAAGGAGTAGAAAGGAATTTCTGTTAGGTCTTACCAGTTAAAGAATCTTTGTAAGACAGAAGGAGACCAGAACAGTGCAGCAGGTCTGAGAAGAAGCAACAGAGAGTTAGGAGGATGGGTTTGTGGGAAACAGCTGATAAAATACGCTGTACTTCTAAGCCAATACAACGGGAAAGGGAAGTTAAGGAGAGAATTCAAGCATCATTACATGAGTTTCCCAAATTTCTACACCATATGTTTTGAAACAAAACATGCTTAAATTTGCCAAGTAAAATTTTATTCTCACTTGGCAGCTTTGTTTAGAAAGCGGTCATAAATCCTAAATACATCTAAAGTGCTTATTCCATTGAAATTATCTCATTTCTAGAATGGATACATGCTTCCAATCAGTTTTGAAAGATTTTATGTTAGTTTCTTCTTTCCTTATCTTCCAAAAATATCTGAAAGAATGATTTTAGTCTGATCTAGTTTTAGGCTATGTTTTCTTAGAGTGATTGAGAAAAAATGAGCTGCAGTCCTTTTGGGAATTTTTTTCTAAAAGCCATTGACAATTAACTGAGGCACCCTGATTCGTTCATGTGAGCTTATTCCATAAGTAATTCTCCTCATATCAGTGGCATCATTAAGTAAAAACGTTCTTGCTCTTGCTGTGTCCCAAGACATGGGCATGGTCTTTCAACTCTGCTGCTCTTGTCTTCCAGTATCCCTGCAGTTTTAGGTCTTCTGCTGTAGATCTGTTTTGTTTGGAAGAAAGGGAAATATGCTCCAGCCCTCCTAAACTAGGCATCTGTTGCACTGCTTTGATGGCTTAGAGGGCTTTTACCATTTTATTTCTCTAGAACCACGTATTACAATATTTGTTGACTCAAAGAACTCTGGTGAAATGCAGAAGTCAAGTCAGGACTCAGAATATTTAAGGAATGGCACCTTCAGAGTACATTTAGATTAGCTGTGTGGACATAAAGACATAGTCTGTGAAATAAATGCTGGGTTGTGAATTGTGCCTGCAATTCACAGCTACTTACTGACAAGAATTATTGTGATCAATGAGGTAATATTAGATAGCAACAAATTTCTCTAATGTAATCAGCCCCTTAAATATCTCAGTAGATGTCATTCAGATTAATTGTATATTCAGAATTAGACTAGCTGAAGTAGATCATATGGAAGGCATTCTGAGGAATACTTCTGCAAGATATGTAAAGTTAATACAGAGGACTGGGAAGTGGGAAAGGCTGTGTGTTTTTCTTCTCTCTAAAATACTATGAAGAGAATCAAAAATTATATGTTTCTTTCACAAGGAAATGTCTTTTTTTAAAAATAAATTATTTTCCCCAAGCCTTAAGGAAGAAATGCAAATGAGCTCCACATGCTCTCCAAAGTGTTCAGGAGTAATTTTGCAGGCACCATTATAGGCATATCATTCCTAATATACATGGGCCAATAAATATGGTACACTGTGCATTTCACAATCCAGAATTCACAGGAAACCAGATAGGCAAAAAAAAAAAAAAAAGTCAACTTTTAGACATATGCATCTGGAACTTCAGAGCACATCACGGCTAATGGCTTTATTGTGAAACGCTTCCTCTCACTGGGATCATTGTCAGCGAGGCTGTTTGTGTTGCTAAGCATATTGTAAACCCAGCAGCTTGATACATCTGGCATTATGCTCTTCTCTTTTTGCATGGAGAAGAAAAAGAAAAAAGAAAAAAGAAAAAATGAGAGGAGAGGGGAATACTGTAGAGTGTAACTGATGTGTCAGAAAGGCTCTTTGGGATATGAATTCTACAGCAATGCATAGAACTATACTACAATAATTGTGGCTCCGAAACTGTTACAGGCACCTTGTTGAATATAAAGACAACACATTTGCTTCCCAGAGAATGTGCAGTTTAACTACAGACTTGGCACAAGAAATACTGCAGTTAATAAATGAAAGCAAGGGTTACAATTACGACATTGTGCAATTCTGGCATGTGCCATGAATTCTTTGTATGACCCCAGCACACTTCATCCCAGACTTTGGCTGGGCTATTTATAAGTCAGAGAAAGTTCTGGCCTCATCATACTACAGTGACCAGTTCCCCATTTAGCTTCCTTGCCTCTTTTCTCCTCAGCTTAGCAACAGTAGGTAGGGTTTTTTTGGGAAAAAAGTATAACTTTAACTCATGTTTCTAATAAGTCCATAACTGTTGAGTTGTCAGCTCCTTAATGAAACTGAGAAAGACTGGTATTGCTTTAGTCAGAACAACTTTTTTGCACTAATTTTCCCTCTAAAATCCCCACCGCTGCTTTATTGGATGAAGCTGGTGACAAAGTACATAGCCACAGAAAGCTCACTCGGACCTGAACTCTGTGATACGGCCAAAGAAAGACTGTGAAAGCACTGATGCTGGAGGGCAGGCAAGCCCTCTACTCCTCTTGCCAAGGCTGAGTGCTTCTAAGTATTTCTAAAACTTGAAATCTTGACATTATATTGCTTTGAAAGCGTTAACTGGCATCATTCCTTCCAGTTTGGTGAATAAGTTCCTGTGGGACATCACGCTTGCAATTGCACAGCACAAGTGTTTTTCATGGCGTGGTTATAACCATGGCCAAGCCTCTGTACCTGGCGTGAGGATATTCTAGGGATGCTTGGAGACTTTCAACTTGCGTGTCACTAATACTTCGGTATATTCACAGGTGATTTACTCCTTCATGGCCTTGGTCCTCAAATCTCTTTATTATTTATTCTGAAAACTGTTCGTAACTAAATATGTCCACAGGAACACATTTCTCTAACTCTGAGGAATGTTATGTCTCTTACTTAGAGTCACAAGAGTTTCCTCAGGAGCACTTCAGGAATGTTATATTAAGCTGTTAGCATTTCTGAGGTGTGGTTCTATGTTTAATTGCAGATCTTCTGTGATGCTTCTACAGGTTAATATTGCTATTGCCTCCTGCTAACCATTAAAGTCAGGATTTTTCACACTGGCTCCTTTAGATGCTTTTATCTGGCTTTGGATGAGATCTGTCCTGTGAAATTCCTCCGGCTGAAGGAGGGCCCAGCTGTCATCACAAGAAATGCAATGAAGGAGCCACTGGAAGCATTCTGGAGCTTGGTGTAAATGTAGAAGAAATGTATCTACACTCAGAGGTGATAAAATGGGATTATAATTTACTCTTTCCCCTCACTGTCAGTCTATTGTGGGCAGTGACATATTTGCACATGGCACTTGCTCATTTTGTAGACATTTCTGTCCTTTAACAACTTCTGCTAAGACTAATTCTAAGACTCATTTCCTTAACTCAGTATTTATGCAGAAATACTAATTCTGCTGTTTCTTCTACTGGACACTGCATATTCCTTTCTTCCATTTTCTTTTCATAGAAAAGAAATAATTTCATTTCTTTCCATTCCTTTCCATCTTTCTTTTCTTTTTATTTTCTCTAGTAAAAAGAAGAGTAAGGAAAAGTAGACCCAACATATAAAAATATTTAGTTTTTAGGTCAGGAAACCACAGGACTAGAAAACATCACAAAACAGCTTTCTCTGTGATTAGCAACATTTCCTAGCCCTTTGCACCTGGGAAGCACAGTCTGCACTTCCAAACTGTATATACATTTCCTTGTGCATGAATGTATTCATGTTCACATGTGTGTTCATATGTACTAAATATGGAATACAGCTTAATCGTTTCCAATTTCTGGGAATTTTGGCTGCACTTCCATTTCGAAGTATTTGGAACAGTTCTTGCTTTATATTAACTTAATGGGTTTGCCTGTTTTTAATGAGAATGTTTAGTGCAGTGAGACATTATGGTCACTCAGTAGAATGTAACTTACTTTTGCACACATTGTGTTGCAGGCCAGATTCTGACTGATTAATACGTTGCAGGTGTCAGCCAAAATACAAAAGGATAAGGAGGAGGCTGAGGGGGTGAAGTTATCCTTTCTCGCTGGCTGACTGCTCTTGTTGGGGATTGCAGAAGCCACTCTGAGACTGGATTGGAAAGACATCCCACTCAGAGACACAACCCTAGAAACAATACTTCTACCATCCTTTCCATCTGCACAAATTATTCTGACTCATGGCAGAACAGAGGAAAAACAACGCCAGGCAAAGGGGCCCTTTATGAGGCTCTTGCCAGGCAAAGTGCATATGGCCATTAAAGTTAAGTTTGCACCTGTTTTTTGGGAGTTGGATGAAACATTTCTTATATTTTGTTGCCCATCTGTACAAAACGCCCTCAATCTGTGCAGGCCTGCATAGTAGCTAAGATAAACGTTGTATATTTTCATTGTTTGATTAAATCTTGTCTGAACTATCAGTTGTGTAATGAGAAGAGCTGGCTTGCTCAGAGGTGCTAGCCGTCAATGGGTGTTGTTAATCATAATCTAACAAATACCAGATACAGCTATTTGGCAATTGAGAACTAGCATTTTTCTTATTTAAGGTGATAGGAATGAAGGAAACATAAATCATATCATACTCATTTTCCCATATCTGAAGGTGCATTAATACTTAACATTTGTCTACATTTCAAGACAACCAATTCATGGTTCTTACCAGAGAATTGTACATTTTAAATTGTTTCTCAAGTTAGCATTAGATAATTCATTGACTGTTTCTCTTCCCTGGGAAATTCCACTAAAGACAGCACTGTTGGACCTTTGAAGAAAGAGCCATTTCAACCTCAGTAAGAAGAATTGCTATACACATTATAGATGACCATACAAATAATGTATACATTATTTTTGATGGTTTAATGCTAATTTACACTTCTGAAGCATCCTTACACTACTTTCAAATTTATGTGTATCTATAAGTAGAACAAACTTTAGTTCTTTTCATAAGTTCTGTTTACAGAAAGCCTTCAAGAATATCGTTATGAACTGAGTGTTGATAATGTAAATCATGTCAAGTACCTAGAGAAACCAGATGATAACCATTAAATAAAATTAAAGACAAGTTTGGACCTCAAAAACTTAATTTCACTGGGATCTCAAACATCCTGAAAATTAAGTACCCAGGCTAAACTAAGTGTATAGGCTCCCACTCACAAGGGGCTTCATCATGGTTTTAAATCACAGCATGGTGCTGTAGGCTAGACAGAGCTGCACTTCCCAGCTGGAGATATTTTGACGGACCCATGGGGTTTTCTGAGCAGACCTAATGACTCCTTGTAGGATGTAATATAACCACATGCTTGCGTGCTAGTATGGACAGTGTAAAGGAGAGTGACCTCTTTCTGTTCTCTTTGGGGAGCTGAAAAATCTGTTTCATGTGTATCTTGTATGGCGCAACAAAATTTTCTTGAATTAGTTGTGGAAAGTAATATTTTCTACTATAGTTTTGGTGGGTTTGCTTTGTTTTGTTTTTAGAACTAAACTTACCTCACGCTGTTTAAAAGCAAGCATCATTTTTGTGTATAGTATAGCCCAGATTAAAACTAGATATAAAACAGCCACTGAAAAACAGGCATCACCTAATTGGAGGCAATCAAACTAAAAATGTTCCTACCTATGTAAACAAAGAGGAAACCTGGGATCTGAGATGTCTCTCAATTCCTAGTGATAACCTCAAATGATTAATTGCCTTTCTCTTTCCCAGAACATCTCTTGATATAGTTTTGGTTCTAGACTGCTACAGAATTACACAAAACAAGGATATCACCTGCAGGTTCACATTAGGCAAGACTTCCCACAAGGAAAGTGGGAAGTGGCCCACCTACAACCGGACAGACAAAGCCCCATCATTATACACATGTCCACAGTGTTGTTGTTGAGATGCCGGTCACCAAGAGAAGGTCTTTGACTTGCTGAGCTCCAACTATTTTCCTGAAGCCTAGTTAGCATGATGGATCAGGACTGCAGCACTCTCCCTGCCACAGCTGGGAGGTTTGCCTGGCAGATCTCATTGATGACAATGCAGAGCAACAGTGATCACTGGTTTTGAGGACATTCAGCTGGGCCACCTTAGCTGTGGAAAGGAAGATCAGAAGGATGCTATGTTGTTTTCTGGCAGGGGTTTGTAATGAAATGATCCGTAAGGTCCTGGCCAACCCAAATCATGCTATGATTCTGTGATTCCCGTGCAAAGGGTTTTTTAGAAAAGAAGTTGTTTTCCAACATTCTCTGTAAACTAATCTACCCATCATGAAATAAGGTCCCAAGAAAGAAACCAGGAAATGGACATAGCAGTCACCATTGCTAGCTCACGTTTGTGGGACAAGACACTTCATTCTCACAAACCTAAAAAAAAAAAATGTGGGTTTTGCCTGGTGTAAGTGACATCAGGATGAACATCAAGGTCTTTCTTATTAATGTGCCTGTGTATGTCATCACAGCATAGCATATAGCCTGCAGCGTCTTTTTCAACAGAATTCAAGGTAAATATGAATGAATAGATCTCTGTGATGCAAACCTAAGCTGCTGCCAGCCGCTTCTACTTGGTTACTACACTTCAGTGTCTGGTCTCACTGATCTCTGCCATCCTTTGGACTTGACGGATTAACACATATATGAAGACATTTGCATATTTATTTTAAACCAGATGTTCTCTGAGCGGTACAGCCAAATTCCCATCATCACTACAATCACATTGTGAGTTTTTAACATAATGGAGCCATTAAAATTCCACCACATGCTTCTTTGTTAGAAAGAAAGGGTTTTTAAAGACTTTTCCAGGTGAATTCTAAATAAATCCTAATTAAGGAGAAATAATCTCTAGGTAATGTTAATTGTCATTATTTCTATCACTGAAAGATCTGGTTTATAACAAAGACCATTACTTTTTTTTGCAAGACCTGTCATCTATGTTACAGAAAAGGTGTTTGGAATAAAGTTTTAAAATATATAGTGTATTGTTTTTACCACAGACTTATATTTGAGTTTTGTTTTTAATAATACTTCTGCAATTATAACTTTTATGTTGAGATCATAGAGAATTTGGCTTTTTATGTGAAGATTGATATTTGGTAACATGTAACACAATTAATCACTGTTAAATCAACTAATCCAAAGCTCTGGAATGCAAAGAATGAGAGTGACCTTGTTTTTTGTAAAAATTGGAAAGGAAAGTTTCCATATATCCATATATGTGATAAAGAAAAAAATATCATGTAAGAAAGAGAGATTTATTTTCTGAGAAGGGAGCCAAGAGTAAGAGGAACTGGGTGAGGTTGGAGACTACATTCAAATAGACCTCTCAGATTCAATGTGACACTGTTTTTCTAAACGAAAAATTCCAGACAGTCAGAAAGCAGAGGGAATACCCAGGAAAAACATACATTTGGAAGTGCTACTTTGTATTAAAAAAATAATGTCTTGGGGCCAGGAACTGCCCTTTGAATTGTGGCACTGAGAAGTGAGCACAGAAGTCAAAAAATGGCACACCTGGTCGTTTAGCATTTCTTAAATGATTAAATCATTCTTTCCCAGCTGACAGCAAGAGCTGCAGGCAGCAAAAGGCATCTCCCTGTGGCTGAGACCCTGAACATCTCATTACACGTCTTGTAAGACACCCAGATGCCAGAGCAAGGGATGAGATTTACAGAGGTTATTTAAGTTTCAAGTTTGCTTTGGGGCTACACATGGTATGAGGCAGTTCAGCCTGAACAGGCCAGGCAGAGGAAGGGAGGGGAATATATTTAAGTAATCCAGGAAATGGTGGGTGATGGAGTATCTTAACATCTTATTCTGGCCAAAAGAAGGAAAGGAAAAGAGTCAATGAGAGAAGGGAAGAGACAAAGATTGATCCAAAATAGAGCACAGCTCAGAAATGGGACAGGTTTGCTGGTGTGGTAACCACCACACTACTCACTGAAGTAGGAGGGGGCTAATTGGTCACTCTCAAAGGCACGTCCAAAACTCAGTGGAGAACTGCAACAGATATGATGGAAAGACAGCTCTTGGCAATGGCACAAGAAGCTCTGCATTTGGAGCTCGCACCGCCAGCCAAAGGTCAGCTCAGGCACGTAACTGCTGTTGCAAAACATGGTTGGACATTTCCGAGCGGATGCCTGGCAAATCGTGGTCTCAGAGACGCTGAGTGGATAAAGGCCTACAGCATTTCATTAGGTCCCAAGCATTTCATTAGCATTTCATTTAACAAACATGTTTGTTAAAAAGCTGTGTCTGAAATGTTTGAAAAGTTCAGTAAAGACAGGCAAGATCTACTGCAGTAAGCACAAAGTTCTGTCCTTAATGAGATCTAAGTCACAGTAAAGTTGACTTGAGCACAGGAACACAGAGAAATCTTAAACAGTCAGTCTGAGTCTAAACAAGGCACGACACTGGTGAAAGGGAAGGCTATCGCTAACCAAAATGCTACAAATGTGCCTTTTGGGGGGCATTCACGCAATTTTGTCATTCACACAATTCTATCATGCAAGAGAATAATTCTTTGGAAAAGCACTTTCTTCTCTCACTAAAACAACATTTACATTAACATATATTTTTTAGAAAACAGGAATGTAAAGATAACTTCTAAGAAAGTTAGAAACGTCTTTTCTAAGAAATCTAGAAAGACTTTTTCTAAGAAAATGACCGTTAAACTTTTTACTGGGCCAATGAAAGCCTTTAATAAATTAATTCACTGAATGATTCTGTGGTATTACCCCATGTTTTTATGATGCTGAGGAAATTATACATAAAACTGCTAATTCATGAGTGCGTGAGTTCTGAAGATTTCATTTGGGAAAGATGTTCCAGTAAACAGCACATAATTACTCAAAAGAGTTTGAAAAGTTTCTCAGTTCAGCTTATACTCACTTTATCACTAAAGTGTTGAGGATAACAATAAATCAGAACAAAGAAATGCCCATTTCTGGTCACTGCATTTACAAGAAAAGAATGTGGAAACTTTCTTCATTATGTTTTCCTTCTTCTGCATCATTGATTCAGACACAGATTTGCAAAAATGTTTTAATAACTTTTCTATGCCCTCAGTCTTCAGCCATTGCTTTTTCAACTATCACTTAAATTTCTTCTTCTAATAGTTCCAAACCAGAAGTGAATCCATCTCTGCAATGGACTAGATATGGAATGGATTAAAACAGAATGAGTGGGAAGGAGATGAACACATTTTTAGAAACTTTAACAGTCTTCCCAATTCATGGCACTTTGTTAAGACTGCAAAATTTTTTAGTTTAACCTTTTATTTAACCTCAGCCTTCAACAAAGCCAATCATAATATTAAGCTTTTACTAGAGAGGTAGTAGCAATCACTTCACAATGGTCTGAATTTTGTAAGCATTGTGTGTAAGTGCATACAATTGTATCCCAAGTGCAAATGACCCACATGTTTGGTGTGAGCAAACACAAGCAATCACGAAAATGGTGAGGAGAATTCGGGCATTAGCAACAGATTTTTATCTCCAGTCTTGCCCCTCTCTTTAGTAATAAAAAATGTGAATTAAAAATTAGGCTTAAATTCTAGGCAGAGAAAAATCAATAGGCTATTTCCTTTAATGGAACTGCCCTGGTTACTGAAAGTAACAATATGAGTGACTACATCTACTGGATCCAGTGAGTCCTTGAAGCCTCTGGAGTGCAAGGATTGCACAGCTCACCTGAGCTTGCTATCAGACTACTGTCCTGAAAGGTGATGCCTGGTCACCATCTCTACATCCAGCCTGGCTCACCTGTGAGCCTGGGACACCAAATCCTCTGTTCCCAGAGCCGATGCTATGGATCTTTTGCTTTATAGCTTAGCTGTTCAGGAGCTACATGACAGGCACACACGTGGCACACAGACCTTGCACGTGCCTTTAGCACTGTGTCGCTCCTCCCTTAATATTGAATAGATAGAGATTCCTTAACAAAATCACCATCCTGAAACCAATTTTATTTTATTTCACCCTGGCTAGGCAGAGCCAGTATCTGGATATGGCAAAGCCCTAGTGTCCTCTTGGGCATCGCTTAATCAAGCTCCAGTCCATTTTTCTTCAATGTCTCGTTTGACCCCTGCAATCACCTGGATAGTTTCTCCATCTTCTGTTTTTCAAAAAGTCTGAAAAAATAGGCTTTCCCACTTGAAGCCAAAGCACTGGTCAAACTTTTATCTGTAAATTAAATGCCTTCATTTAGCCCTAGCCTGCAGGGTATTAAAGAGGTCTTACTAACATAGTATATATAGTCTCACAAAGACTTGTTTCGTGTGGCAGCAGTCACAGATATAGCTCCATAAATTAAAAAAGAAACCAGCATCAAAATGATGTTTAATACATTTAGCAACTGCCCAAATAATTTCACCAACTGCATTTTGGATTTCTGCTCCTCAATATTTTCAGACTTCTTTGAAGTAACATAAGGGACCCATGAAGGCCTTGGAGGGAGCGATCCTTCTCAGAGCTCCCTCCCCAAGCACTGCTCCACTAGTTCTGGTGTGGAGGACACAATGTCTTCTGACATCCCATTGCTGGGGATGAAGCATTGATTTCTGCAGTAGAGGTTCCATATATTTCTTCTATCAGCAGTAACAGGAGCCTTCGGAGCTTCCTGTCTGGTATTGTCACACCAAGAGGTCCATGACCTTGGTGGAACTTGTGGGATCCACAAAACCAAAACAATGACCCAGAGGAAATAAAAGAAAAGACATCAAGACAGGGGTCTGGAGTATCTCTCTTATGTGAGGCTACAGGATCTGGGCCTGTTCAGTCTGGAGAAGAGAAGACTGAGAGGGGATCTCACTAGCGCATACAAATATCTCAAAGGCAGGTGTCAAGAGGATGGTGCCAGGCTCTTTCCAGTGGTGCCCAGTGACAGGATGAGGAGCAATGGTCTTAATCTAAAGCACAAGAAGTTCCAGCTAAACATAAGGAAGAACTTCTTTACACTGAGGGTGGCAGAGCAGTGGAACAGGCTGCCCAGGGAAGCAGTGAATTCTCCCTCTCTGGAGACATTCCAAACCTACCTGGACTCCTTCCTGTGTCACCTGCTCCAGGCGACCCTGCCTTGCCACGGTGTCAGACTAGATGATCTGCAGAGATCCGTTCCAACCCTGACAATTCTGTGGTTCTGCGACAGGCAGGATTGCCACATGCCTCTATCCTCTTCCCTAGGAGTTCATCCAGCAGCAGCTGCATGTGAGCAATGGAATCGGGTCACCTGTGAAGCAGCACAAGCACAAAGTAAAGAGGCTGAGGCAACATGGACCACATCTGCTGCTCTTGCACACTGGTAATTTGGTAGTTTATAGTAATTTGGTAATTTGCACCAGCTGAATGTGAGGCCTTTTTGTAAGTTAACTCAGCCCTGCGTTTTCACATTAGGGGTTGTAGTGAAACCATTTGAATAATCTGAGTCCCGTGATTTAGTGCACCAGTTGGTGAATGCCAAATATCCTCACAGGCAGGCCCAGCACATGTGGGATCCATACAGGAATTTTTAAGGATAAAAAACGAAACTGTTCTCCCCGATAGTGAAAAACACCCTCAATAACATTATAAATAAAATGCATCCTTAAAACAAAAACTGTGACTATGCTAGAAAAGGAAAGTACAGTGCTGTCAGAGATGTCAGAATATGACCCTTTTTAACTATAGGATACTTCAGAAATTATTTCACAACCTTTTACTCTCTGGAACACAAGAAGTTGACTCCAGAGCTCAAGCTGCAAAGAGCAATTGCTGTAGCTGAAAGTATTTGTTTCAAAGCACTGTGGAAGTAAATGAAAGTGTCATTTTGCTCTAATGTGATAGGCAGCTACTCTGCCTTGTCAGAACAAGCAAAGTTCTGTAAGCTTTATCCCATTGCCACAGGCACTTGGGCACCTCTCTGGAAATCAATCACAGATTGGCCTGAAGAAGAGCAGAGCTGAAACAATGGCACCAGAGTAGAGGACCCCTAATGAAATCCATTTGCTAGTCCACACCTAGGCTGTCTAGACAGCACCTCCTGTGCTTTGATCACTGATAAACCATTCTAAATGTTACCAGGGCTGCTTTTTTGTTTCTGTTTACAGGCAATCAATAGGCCTCTGGCCATTGCCTCTATTTCAAAGCATCGCTTTTCATCTGACTGCAATCAAATAAAAAAGAACAAAGAGATGGGCATTTTGGATATGAGATACGTATTTTCCTGTGATTTATACCATTTCAAATGAAGAGCGAAAACAAAAAAGCAATTGTGAGTGTACATGTGATAAATGTTTTTAATTAGGCATGCTCTCTTAATCAATTTGAAAGCTGTATTCCCTCCCAAACCAAAAAGCAAAAATTTAGTGTAAGTTTTTGTTTGAGTGCGTGTGTGTGTGTGTTCAAGCTGCACAACACTCATCTGTAGCTCTTAGAGCCTATTTTATTTGCACTGGAGCTACACGTCATGGTGCTATTTTGTGCTGTTTGCTAGTACTGTCATGAACTGCACTCTGAAAACTCCACATGGAATATCCAGGTATTTTTCCAAGAGGCTCTGTTTTATGATTTAACCACAGCACAATTAAAACCATAGAAACTGAAAAATCTACCCCAAAACATTGTATCCTACGCTTGCCCGAAATACACTGGCCCATAAATAATTCAGACTTTTCAGTCATACATACTGATCTATACATTTTCAAGGATTTGTCTAAATATTGTTTTGCATGTGGATTTAAACATGTTTTACCCAAATTCAAGTCCACAAATACCATGTGGTTGCCTTTAGCTGGATGTCAGTGCTTGAACTTTGAGCCCCTCTCATCTTTTATCTTCAGCAACTTGAAGTAGCCTGCTTAAATTCAGCCTTTGAAACCCTCCCAGCCCCTCCCTATGTGTGTCATGACAGTTCAGCATCTCAAGCCTCAATCATATACATTCTTTAAAAAACCCCAAAAGATCGTAAAACCAAGAGGAGATTTAATCTCATCTCTGAATTTGGCTCAACCAGTATATCATTTCAATTCATTTTATTTCTTGTGTAATAATCCAAAGGCATTTTGGATGCAGTTTAACATAACTAAAAAAAAAAATTAAAAAAAAAATCAGTCTTGTAAGGCTAGGCGTTTTATCATTTTTACTTCTTTATACTTGAAAATATTTCAAAACTCAAGTTCAAGATCAACTTTTTCTGGCTCATCTGTAATCTCCTAAATCATGGATTTCTTTGCTATTTCCTCTTCCCCTGTTTCTGACGAGTTAATGAAGAATTTAATTAGGTGCCTTCAAAATTGCTGACCTCATGGGATAGGGAACAGATATACCCTTTCGACAACATACTACGCTTAAACTGCTGAAGATGATACATTCTGTGGTTCTGTTTGACCAAGTCTTCCACTTCAGATGCTGTAGGGTAAAATATTGTATGCTTAACCTTGCCCTGAAGACATGCACAGTATTTTACTCCCTTATAAAAATCTCGTGAAATTAATCAAGATTTACCATTTAGTGACAGTAGAAGTGATAATATATGGGGGAGGGAGTGGGGGTCAAAAAAAGCTGGCAATGCATCAAAAACCCTCTCAAAATATGTCAAAGAAGTAGGAAAGCGGGGGACGGAGGGGGAAATAAAGTCATAATAAACCTGTTTAGCCACACAAGTGATGAAGAACAGAGAAGCTAAGGCTCTTTCCCAGGGCTGTGTGCATACCATTCATTTACTGATGCTGTTTATCCAGGTCCCTTAGAGGATGCACAACGTTTTCAGAGCTCAAGTCCCTACATTGTATCACTGATTACAATAGGAGGGGTACATTATAAAAACACTCCATAAAACTCTTCAATTTCATTCCTTTGCCAAGATTTTCTTTCAGATTGATGTTATTTGAAGTGAGAGATCCCAAGGTCTCTGCAAAATAAAGCTGTGGGGCTGCGTAGGAAAATCAATTAGCATTTAAAGTTTCACTTCACCTCCACTGTTTCTTATCAAAAGTAGGACATGAGTTTTGTCTGACTGCAACAGGACTGAAGCTGCTGAAAATGATTTTCCAATCCTAGAGTAATTATAGCAGTTTTAGTGGTGGCCTTTTAAGATGAAACTTAAATAATGCAGGAGAGAAAAGAGACAATGGCATCATTTATAAACACACTGTGATTCGTACACACTAACTCAAAGATACAGTGGGAGGCACTCATGATTCTCTTATGCCTGGCAATATTTTTATTACAGTGTAATTCCAGAACCATTCCCTCTCCTTGAAGTCCAAAGAGTTAACTGGGTGTAAATCTCCCAGGAATAAATGTAACTGAAACAGTGCCCCTTGGAAAAAAACCAAAACAGCTTTCCCAGAAAGCAAAAAACCCGAAATCCTATGAGTACCCAATAACTTTGTGAACAAAGTGCAAATTTGAGCCAAAAAGACATTAAAAACAACAGAATTTTCCCTGAATTCAGCTTACTTTGAATTAAGGTTTTAATTATCTGTGCCTTCAAATTACATATTTAAACACTCTTTATAACTGGAAAAAGTAGGAAAAAAAGAGCAAGATTGAGAATTTTTGTTCTGTAACGGTCTTTCTTCTTCTAGCTGCAGTTAGCCATCCGATCTGTCATATGTCATTTTTCAGCTCATTAGGTGGGATTTTGGCAATTTCTGTGTACAGTAAGAGGTATTGAGCAGTTGAAGCTGGGAAGGTCAAATATTAAGCGCAATGTCATCATCCCTAATAGCTTCCAAGGAAAAATTCTTGCATAATTGTTTAATGCCATAAGCTGCCCGTAGTGGGACATACTCGTTTTTGCCAATTTCCATTAACTCTTGAGGCACAGAGCCAGAAGCTGTAGGAGCAAAGGCACATGCTCAGATTGGATCAAGCTGTTGTTTCACTGATATTCCTGCTGCCCCATATTAATTTAATGAGACTCCTCAGCAACGAGGAGAAGTCTCAGAGAGTGGTGCAGCATGTGGTCCAGTGACACACCAGAACACGCTTCCCTTTGCACCCAGAGACGGTGAATTGTGCACAGGGCACTGCTCAATTAGCATTTGCATGATTTGGCCCCAAATCAGCAAACAACTTCCATGTGCGTTTTGTTCCAGCGAGTCTCCATGAGAGGAACATCATTGCTGATGGGTAAGAGGCACGTACATCACTGTGAGAAGCATGAGGGCCTTCTTTGGACAAACATCTGTAACAGCAAACATGGGAGCAAATCCTTCCCTGCTGCAAACCCGCCTACTCCTAGTGCTGACTGTGGGATGCTCTGGCACTGTGTCTATCATGCCAACAGCCAAGAGAAAGAAGATTTTCAAAAGTATCACAAAGTAACGCTTCAAACTGTTTCTTTTAATGCTCTGTTTCATGGCAAAGTTGTTACAAGAAAATTCGACCTTTTTTTCTGAGAACGTTTCAATGCTAAAGGCAGAACTGACTTTCAAGACTCATCAGTATAAAGTAATTAACTGGAGTAACTCAAGTGGAATAGATTGTCCCAGGAAACCTCTCTGGTGTGCACGTATAGATGCTCCACTCCAGAATAAGTGAGTTGTAGTCCAGACCCCAGTGTGTGCAGAAGCCTAAGGGTAATTACTCTGCAATAATTTAGTCTATTTTCTAGCCTTGGCCTTAAACTGCTCTCATTAAATCAGTACCAGAAAAAACATAGTTTTCTTTTAGTAGAATATTTCAGTTCAAATAAAGGAAATTTATGGTTTATAAACTAGTTTACTCTGCATTGAAATATCAAATCATGGTTGAGGGACAGTAATTTGCAGCTGAAGGACATAAATTACCTGCAGAAGGGCAATATATTTTTAAACCACTGAAAATAGATAGATGACAGTTTCCTTCGTCTTGCAGTTGCTAAATGTGTGTACACAGATTTTTACTTGCGTTCTGCTGATGCAGTGTCATCATTTGGTTACAAAACTGGTGCCCCAGACTCCACACAGATTTTTGCAATAAATTACAATTTGAAATTTAAAATTAAGATTTCTATTGCAACAACACATCTCTCATTCTAGACCAAACACATACCAACATTTTAAAAATATTTTGCTTATATTTGAATAATATTTATAAACTGTACATACAAAAAACAATATACAAATAATATCAATGTTGCAAAACTCCTGAAGTTTCAAAAAAGAATATTTTTACACACAGTCAGGAGGTTAAATATCTCTTTTTTGATAAAAACATCGTTTTTTCCTTGAAAATGATACCATCAATCTAGGCACAGAAGCATGTGAGTCTACCAACCCCCAAAAAATTCTGGATTTGAAAACAAAATCCAACCCATCTGTAAGACTGGAGAGGGAATTTTATGTGTTAGGTTTTATCTTTCCCAGAAGGATTTTTTCAGTAAAAAGGACTAAATTCTCTCAAGTTACTAGATCTGAGTTTTCCGCCGTTCCGTGTAGCAATTTATGAACGTGTATCACTGATGTTCCGGTAGCAGAAACACCTGCATGCATAGACAGGAGCAGGGAGGTACCTTACTAAAGTATAACTTCTGTAAACACACTTCGGTCCAGTTTTCTGCCTCCAAAAGAAATAAAACTGTACAAACCCTGGCTGAACTTCTAGCCAGTGGGAAATCAGTGTGGTGTTCACAGTTTATTTCATAGAGGGCCAAGATTTTACTTTCACATTCCCTCTGTTTTCTAGTTTATAATAGGTAGTGTGGCATTTTTAAAATATTTTTCTATGGCACAAAGTCACAGAAGTAGATGATGAGACTGGTGGCCCTGAGTCTACAGCAGGAGCCATGTACACATCTGAGCAGGGAACGCAGAAGTTGTCATGACTCTAAAGAAATTTGTGGCTAGAGTGGCTAGAGTTTGTCATCCCCAAATCAGCCTTTGGATAGGTAATGTGGTAGCAAGTAGAGTTAACTTTTGGGATTTGTCCTCATATGTGGGCTAGGAAATAAGATCAGAGCTATGCTGGATGCAGAGGTGTGTATCTACACACCTCCTTCTGTGTACACACACAGGATCATGACACAGCTTTGGGGAAGAAAGCTAGAATATATCACTGGACTTATAAAATTGACAAGCAAAACGAAGTAATTTCTTTTTTGCAAGATCTTAGAACTGTAAACACACTAAGTTCTACCATTACTAGAGACAGAGAGGACTAAAATTAATATTAACTTAGCCATTCCCACTCAAGGCAAGTCTGTATCTGAATGAAGAGCTTTTATTTTGGTTGCTTTGCTTGAAAAAATGTAACAACTGCTTTCTTTGTTAAGCCTAATTAAAAGCAGATAAAAATCAGGAAAATATTTCTTGCATTCTTTCAAATAGAACAAAATGTGCCTGCAATTGTGAGCTGAAAGGGAGATGTCTTTCTGTCTGTTAAAAAGAAACCAAGGATGCATTGTGCAACCTTATCTATATCTACCCCATGTGTCACATAATCCTGTTAGAAACAGAGATGCTTATTTTACTCAGCTCTTCCCAACAAAACTGCAGTATCCTACACATAAATGAGCTAGTACTTTTGCACAGTCAATTTTTATAATTTAGGTAATAGCAGCATACCACCATAAATAGCTGTGAAGATAAAACAATTTTAACATGAAAGGATAATCATATAATCCCAAAGGAGTAAGAATTACAGGAAAAACTTGCCCTCATGACATTCATCTTCTCTAGAGGCATACTTAGATGATACTGAAGAGAAACAACAAAAAACCCCCTGTGATATAAATAATGCACTGGCTGTTGCATTTCCAAGGTGTTCTAAAAGTATGAAGTTAAATAGGAAGCTGCATCACTGAATTTATCTCTCCATATCTGTTCCCACAGTGCCATGGCACAAATCATGTAGACAAGCTTAGAAAGAAGTGGTTATAATGCCAAAAATTGCAATCATGGATTCTGAAGGTACTTGTTTTACACTTTTCTACACAATGATTGCAGAGTATGTGATCCAAGAAGACATTGCTCCCAGCTGAAATGCACACAACCCTGCCTTCCACAACATTACACAGAAATACTTAGCGAGAGTAACAGGTTAACAAAGCATTGGCAAATGGCTTCTTTGTTCACACTGTTGCAAAAATAAGCAGACAGGGAAACTGGGGCAGGGGGCTGGTTTAAATTCTGTAACGCATAAAACAATTTCTCGTTAATTAATTCAGTCATTAGTAGCAGTTTCCCTGAGGGTAGTGTAACCTGAACAGGATATCACAATTACAGCACTCGTTCCTTTTTTAAGCTTGTTGGCATTTGACATGAAGAATTTATCAAAAAAGACATCTCTGTTCAGCAAATTCTTAAGCAGCTCTTCCTGACTTCCGTTATACACTGATTCTCATTTGTTCTCCTGGTAGGCAAGGTCTGTAAGAGCATCAAAAGTGACGGTACCTCTTCCTTTTCAAAACATAGAAGACCTCTGTTACTGTAGAACTGACATGCCTACCTACCAAAACATCAAGTATGTATTCTCACAAATCTTGGATTAAGGAATCTTGATTTAATAGCTAAATTTTCCAAAGTAGTTAGGCATCTAAAAATGGGAAATATTTAAATATTTTTTTAAATTCTGATTGCATGACCGAGTGATCCAAGAAGGCAATAAGAAAACAGGGGCTGAGACCATATGGCAGGATTCTTTTGCCACTACACTTAGTGACATGGGTGTGTTGTGTGCATGGGTGGTTGGCGCATGGTGACAGAGAATTTCTTGTGCACAGACACCAGTCACTGTTTCACTCTGTGCCCTGGCCCCAAGCCACACCACCAACCATTGCTCTGCTCCTAGTCAGGAATAGCTGTAATTTTGGCAATACCAGACTGTATTCTTGAAACATAAGAAGTCGTTCAAGATAAAAATTCCTGAGAGCTCCCCCTCAGAAAATCTGAAACACTCAGTCCTCTCCTGCAGGAACTCAGCCCTTCAAAGACCAAAAAGAAGAGTTAAAAAAGCAGCCTTAAACTGCAGTGATCTGCAGAAAAGGAGCTACATATTCCTAGTGAAGCATCTCTGAATTTCTCTGAAGATCTGATGAAGTGTTCTGCTCTCCCTCGCGTGATTCATATGAAAATACAGCTCTTGTGAACAGATAGTGCCCCCTCCATTACTGAATGATTGCTGAAAGCTCTATGTTTTATTTTAGTGTAATGCATTTAGTGGTATTTTAGGCAGTTTTTGGCATCTCTGTGCAAGACAATAAATCACTGCCTTGTAGGATGTCTCGGGTCCCATAGGGCTCTCTGTGCCCAAAGGGCACCACAAACTTCTGCTGTGCTGCAACATAAGACTTGCAGTGAAATACTCACAGGAAAATTATTGTTTCAAGCAACAGGTTATTACCCATCCACTGAGTCCAGTTAGGGCCACATTGTTTCCCACAGTGCTGGATTTTGATTTCTTTCCTGCTTCAGCAGTAAAGGAAAGGATTTGAGGACCTCAGACGATCTGAGAATTGAAATGGGAGAAAGCTTTAGATGGCTCTGTCCTTGCAACAGGATGAGCGAACCATAAATCATAAGTCTAATTATCTATGGTTGATAACAAATGATGGCATGGACAAAGCAAAGGCGTCCTACACAATATTTTAGGGTCAGTTTAGAGCAACCATTATAAATTTTAATGTTCTGGCTCAAAACAGCATAAGAAAACTTGTTCTTGTACCATATTGGCTGGTTATGGAGAATGCGGAGAAGGCTTTTTGCATCCACATTTTTCAGCTTCTCTTTATTTTTCTGTTGTCCTATGAAGAGTTTTTCTAGTTGTTCATATGTGTCCTGTAAATCTCTAAACATATATCTTTATTCATATTACTCTGTCAAGTAAAAATCAGGGCCACAGAAGGGCAGAACCTTCTCCGTCTTAACTGACCATTTCTCCCTGAACAAAGCAGCAGCAAACTGCCAAGTCTGAAGCCCTTCTCTTGTAGATAGGCAAACTCTTTATGTACATGTACAAAGGTTTTGGATGAACTCCGTGAAACTTCTCATGTGAATGTTCACTGGGTCAGGCATTTAATTTGCAAATGCAGTAAATTCACACACTGCATGATGCAAAGAACTGGTAGTTCTTAGATAAAATAGAATTCGTGACACTGTAACCCTTTCCATTAATCAATGGCAACATTGTCTCCACAAAAGCAATGACTATTGCATTTATAGGCAGCACCTGACTCTCCTTGATGTTGTTAAGGGGTCTTTCTGAAAATATGTGGTCACAGCTCCAATGAAAAACTTTCTGACCACATTTTATCACAATGATGACCAGCACAGCCAGTCTGGATTATAGCTGCAAATAACAATTTAACCAAAGAATTTTATCTGATGGAAAAATCAATATAGTTTACAATGAGTGCATGTCTTAATAGCCACAGGGCAGCCACTAATATTGTCATTAAAAACATTCCTGCCTTTATTAATTTATGTTTTTCCTCTTAAAAAAATCTATGTGAGCAATAATCATAAGGGAACACCTCTACATTCATTTGCTTTTCAAATGTGCCTAAATTATTTAGTTTGTCTAATGAATTTGTCTTGTACTAAGATCTTTGCTATCAGTCCTTGCCCTGCAGCCCTACCTGGCATTGCTGTCAATGGAAGTGTTGGCTGAGTGAGAACTGAGTGTTTGGGGACAACACTAGTTGGAAAATTTGAGAAGTGAACAACCCATCCAAAATTGTGTGTTAACTAAAAGCATACTAAAATGACAGAAAGCTATCTATGTGTTTAATCAGAGTTATTTTTAGTGTCTCAAAAGGCGTGCATACTGGAGAATTTTAGTGTCTGGGGTTTCTACCCTGATTAGGTCTTTCCACATGTAGTTCCTATGAAAACAGGAGGAAGAAGAACAGCTCAGTCCCGCTGGGATCCTCACTCTCTGCCTGCAGTGAATGATCCCAAAAGTTCAGAGTGAATCTGTTTAGTCCTTCTCATTAGATATTATTATAGCGAAAATGTCTATGCATCTTCTAGAGTGTAGTGTCAGAGCAGCAGAGCAGCTGAAAGTTCTGGAGCTGACCACTACTGCAGGAGAAGGATGTTCAATTTGGAGCATTCCAGTATGTGTATCCAACCATCTTACTCTTTACAACCCTTCCCTGCTTCCATCACGGTCTCAGGAAGACTCTTGAGGTAGCACTGCTTTCAAAGAACAAAATCAATGAAGCACCACTTCACACAGTCAGCTGAAGAAATTGAGAATGACACAGGACATCGCCAACAAACATGGGCTCAGAAAACAGAAATCAGAAATTAAGCTCCCAGCTTAATAGAAATCATAACCCTAAGACATATTAAATAATTCTTCATCTGAAAATCACATTTCTAAAAAAGTAATGGAAAATTACTTTAATTTCACAAAGCAACCAGTATTTATGGTCTGATATTTAATAACTGATGTGAATTTTCCACGTCCTCAGTGTAGCTACTGCAGAAAGATGTTCTGGCACAGACACTCGATTTAGTGGAGGCATGCCTTGCTCTGGAAAGGTTATATACTTGGTGAGTCCCAGGTGTCCCACAGCAGATCTCTTCTGATTAGAAAAAAGAAGGATTAAATCCAAGAAGAGAACTGCAAATCAGTACCAACAGTATCAGGACACTGGCCACCTAAGAAGGAAGTAGTGATCCTCATGCTCAGTGTCCCAGTGGATCCACTGCGTGTGCTTCTCAGAGTCATCAGGAAACAAATACGAACAAGTCAGTTGCTGCTGAAGGACATTCCGAATAGAGGTTTGTCCTGCTGCCCCATGCCATTTTCTTCACAAATTTGTTCTAAAATTTCATATTTCTGCTGTGGTTTTTTTCCCCAATAAAAGTCAAAACGGGCTTCGGACCATCTTGAAAATTATGATGTTATCCTTTACCTCCTGGCTTTGGTGTAAGCGAAAGCATGTCCATGATTTGCATGGGAATGAAGGGTTTGGAAAAAGAATGGGAGTCTAAACAATTACCAAGAAAAATCATTCTGATCACTTCTTACTCACGTGTCAGGACAGATTTACTCAACAAAGGAAGGATTGGTTCTGCTCTTTCCTTATCCACAGCCCTGTTTATTTTTTGAGAGATGATTTATCTGAAAAGGAGGCTGAGAAAACCAGAAATACATCACAGAAACAAACAAAACCCAGGAAATTACTGTACCTCAGTAAAATTATTTGGCATATATTCTGCAGTTGTACAGAAACAGACTCTTTTCCCTCCAGATTTAAAAATAATTGACAGTTTGCCAGCCCAAGTGTTTGTGACGTTTTAAATAGGAGTTGAGTAAAAATATAAGTGTGGAAAGGACAGTACCTCTCCAAAATAGTCTGTCTGCAAAACCAGCAGAGAGTCCTGATTATGATAAAAAAACCTATCAAACTCTTTGGGCATGCTATGCAGTGATAAAAACCAGGATATTCCTAGAAGCAAAAAATAAATTATGCTTATGTACACTCTTCAGAGCAACCCAGCACAGGTATGACACTGAATAACTTACACCAATTATATGTTCTCTGATCAAAAGAATTGTGTTTCTATTGGCCTGGGTTTTTTGAAGTCATGAATACAAAGATTTCATGGAAGATCATGGGCATTAAGACACATTTAGTTTATTTGAAAAAACACATGATGTTACCTTTTGAACTGTATTTGTATTGATTCCCTGTCTTAGCTGAGAGCTGGGAGAATGGGAAGGATGTTTTGGTGGTGATTGTTCATTTTATCAGCTCTGAAGAGCTCTGCTTTATTAGTGGTCAGAGAGCTTATTCTAAAGAACTTAAAGAAGAGTAGCTCTTCCCTCAGCATTAACTTCCTGCCCAAATTAATTCAGGCCAATTTGCAGTTTCAAAAGGCAACTGCTGAAAGGAAGGCTTAGTGGGGTTGGGGTGAAAGAGCCCAGGCTGATACTGCCAGGTGGCCTGAAACAAGATTAGTTGGCATCAAGTTCTCAAAAAAGCAGTATTGTAGCTTAAGCAGCTATTGCGGTGTAGTTTTTTTCTGAGACACTGACAGCACAGGGATGGTATTTCTTAGCTATTTCCTTTGCCACAAACACTTTGGGAACCTGGGAACTATTACTGTGAACTCCAGATATCAACAGACTGTGCTCAAACTCCTAACCAGGTATTTCGAGGATCAGAGAGAAAGCTTGGGTTTGTGCCTTCAGCCTGTGGGTGTAACCTTGATGTCTTGCTTTCTGTGACTTTTCCTTCCCTACACAATCAAATAGGATTGTTCTGTTTTGTGGTGATGGAAAGGGTTGCAGTCCCTCCCAAGTGCATGCAGATTGTGACATGGCTTATATGTGTCTCAGCTTACTGGGAAGGATGTTGGAAATATTCACAGGATTCTGGCAAAAATCTGCTTTTGAGCATCAAACTGTTTTCCTCTGTCTCTTGTATCTCTCAGTGGAACAACCCATGGTCCTGAATTTTTAGCATACTTCAGAAGAAAGTCCTTGAACAGAGCTGGAAATTTTGCCAAGGAAATTTGTGACAGTAACAAGGTGTTTATTCAGACCCTCTTGTGCGTATCTCTACAAAACTCTGTGCTGTAGATACAAAAACAAAACACCACTTGAAGCATATACCTACAAAGTATAATCCTCCACATGAAATGTTAAATTTAATCATGCTATTGGAAAAAATGCTGGAGATGGCAGATAAGAAACTTGGCCACTTTGACACTACTGTCAACACCCTAAAATTACTGAGTGAGCATTAGGAAGAAAAGAAATTGTCATAATGTTGCCTGAAGCAGGAGGTTCTGTTTTACACCATGGTTGCGTGTCATCTGGAAGAGAAGGAGGCTGTGTACAGGTGTGTAGGCATGGATAAGACTCGAGGCACACCTTGTGCTGATACCTGCTCAGTGGAAGCTGAAATCCTGCTAGATTGCTCCTCAAAGCTGCTTTTTTTTTTTTCTTTTTACCTCAAGGTGCTGGTTAAGCATCATTTTGCCAGAAATAATGCAGCTATTTTAAAATAAAGAATTAAAGCAAGTACAGTTCCCACTGGGGCATAGAAAACATTTTTTTTTGGTCTCAAAAACTCTGCCATTTAATTAATTTTTTGAATACATTCAGGAATAAAAGAGAGAAAGAGAGAGAATTTGCCCCACTAGAAAGGCAAGGAAGTACAATACTCATGAATAGAATTATAACAGAGAAAAAAGAATAAAATTTTCAAAAGCTCTTTATTTATAATTTTTAATTTATGGAAGATGGAGATTTTTTAAGAAAATTCAATTGTTTTGCACCATAAGAAACAGAGATCTTTTAAAAGGCCTCTTTATGCTCAGTGATTATTAGATGGCAGAGTTTCTGTTTCTTGTGAATAAAGTATTTTTGTTTTAAAGTTTCCTACTCTAAACTGTATTGCAAATTCTAAAGAGTTTTCCTGCATTGCTGGGTGAGCTCAGAGAGGCTGTGAGCCACAGAGCTGGCTGCTCAGTGAGTTTCTCAAGCATTGGCCTGGGGTAAAAGAATTGCTGCAGTTTCCTGTGATCTTTGAGACCAGCCAGTCAGACTACACACTTCTGGGTGTTCAGGAGAAATGAGTACCTAACCAAGGCAGTAAACATTAAAACTGAGCAGCTACAAAAAATCTTTGCTTCTCTAGAGAACTCAAGCTCCTGACCTGGATTTTTTTTGTTCCAAGATGGCCTTGCAGAGTGGGGAGCCAAAGTACAAGAGCAGGATCTCAGGCAGATTCCTATCATGAAATAGCCTGTTTTCCATCAAAAGACTTCGAAGAATTGACCCATCCACCCAGAATGTTTCAATTTCCAACAAAGCACTGTGATGCCCCAGAAATACCAGGTTCACTTTCAAGTACCCCAAACTCCCGAAACAAGGTGCAGGTGCCGAGCCCTGGGCTGCTGCCAGGGAATGCTCTGAAGGCAAAGCCAGACATCACATCCAGAACCCAACCACTTTACATGATTCCCACCTGATGCTTAGTCTTGAGACTTAGACATTGACTTACCCAAATCACATAAACATAATAGAAACTGTAACTCATATGTCCAAGTGTTGGCTGCCAGTGAGATCGGAACAGCCTCTCTCTGACATCATTAGTTAAAAAGTGGCCCTAAGTTCCTTGACAAGTCTCATCCTGCTAATTGCCACACGACCAGAAACTGAACCCACATTTCCTAAGGCACAAACACCCTACTTTTCCTAAGTTGCAGGCTTTGGCATAATATCTTTGTAACTGCATTTTCTCCATGATTACAATAGTCTTAATTGTATCCCAAGCCCCAATCCCCAAAAAAGCAAATTAAAAACATAGAGGCCATTATAAATATGCTTGCCAAACCCAAGTTATGAAGCTGTACACTGGTCTACAAACGAGGGAAATACCTTTTCGATCTGCTCTATTTGTTTTCAAAATTCTTTGAAAAAATATGCTGAATGAATAATTTATACCAATTAAAGTATGTGACAAATACTGCTTCTTTTACAGTTCGTATAATGTTGTTGAACATGTAGGAGTTTTTTTCCATTGATCCTGGGACTTAGTTCACACAGCTTTTCTTTTCAATTTTTTGTTTACCTCATACCTGAAATTTAATCCGTGTTGTCGAATTGCTGACAAGAGTAATTTTTTATGTTTCCTGGTAGACTGAACAAAAATTTCATTTTTTGTATGATATCACAGAAGTGAAATTTGTTTCTGTTTTCCATCTTCATTCTTTAACAATTTTAGTCACATTGTCATATAAGTTTAGCTTTCATTCTAGCAAAACACAGAAAATGTATACAGTAAAGTAAATTCACTTAGAAGTTTGTCTACACACTCTTTTTTCTTCTTGCTATTTAACCAACTTCTTAAAAAGCAACTTAAATTAGATTACTGTTTAATGAAGTATTAGATTTTACCAGGGCTAAGTTTTTCCATGGTGACTTAAAGAAAGCTGGGGAAAATGACACAGCCTGGGAACAATTGCTGTATTTCAAGCCTGAGGCAGCTTCATTTTAGCAGTGGGCTAAGGCCCAGGAACCAATGCAAAATTCAAGCCTCCAAGTGAAATGTGAACTAGAGTCTAAGTTGTTTTCAGCCTCCTTTTGCCTTGATGGTGAAATTTGAAGTATATTCTCAGTGGCTGCTCTTACTAATTTAAAAATTCAAAAGCCTCACTGCATAGTGCATGTCACTTTTTACCACAAGAGTCACATTATAGTTACTATAATTTCTCTGTGGAAGTCAGATATAAGCCTGTGTTTAAAGGAACACATTTTTATGAAATTTTAATAATGGCATTGTTACAGATTGTTCTACCAAACTAAGTAACTCAGCCTGATGTCTTTTTTCTTAAAGGAAGCTGTGTTGGAATTATGTTTTCTAGCTTCTCTTTAAAGTGACCAAGTTTCCAGCACGACGCTCCGGAAACTTTCCACAAAAAAAGTGGAACCTTTTCCAAGTACAACCCCTAGTATGTGCAAAAGGGTCAGATGCAAGTCAGGTGTGGCACCTACCTGATGCTCACAGGAAGATATTTGGGTCTTCAGCTGGTGAGAATGAGCACAGCAATAATATGTAAAGCTGGGAGTTTCTCTCACTGTTGCTGATTGAGAGATTTGACCAGTTAATTGAAGGATAGTTGCAAGACTGTTTTGAAAGGTCTCTCAGGAATGCAATCCAGAATGATGAGAATGTGTGAATTTCCTTTGCAACTACTCTTCGAGGAAAATATCCTTAGTTTCTAAATTCAAGTTCAAAGTGGCTGGAAAACTTAGCATGAATGCAGATATTCCCTGAGGAAGTGGGGCTGCTTCGGCACAAGATGGTGGGTAAAACAAGACCTCCTGTAGGGATGCATGAGTCTGTTGGCAGCACCAGTGGTTTGTCCTGGAAATTTTAGGCCCAGTTCAATTCTGTTTCCCAATGGAGACTGAACATTAACGAAAAGCGCGTACCTTCTCTCACCAGCGAGACATTCCCAACATTTCCTCTCAGAGCAGTTTGCTCGTGTTGCATTTGCCTGGCTGACTGCCAGATGAAGGCTTTTGATGTGCAGCTTATAGGGCTAAGGAGGTTGATCAAAATTGCTCTAGTCCCTAAAAACTAGTTTTGATAGGAATCTAAGCCAGTTTGTGGAAAGAAGGCTGCTTGCCTGTATTTACTTAGTTTGTGTCCAAACTGTCCACAGGACTGGGCTGTGTCACAGTGGCGTTTTACACAGTCACCTCTGCCTGGACAATGAAAACTCTGTGCTAGCAATAAAATTATTTCATAAAAATAGTGGTAGTGTAACCAACAGAGGATTTTCACAGTGGTCTAAGCTTTGAAACTAATTCTATTTGACTAATAAAATTGAAAAGTGTTCTTATTTTGAAATGTACACATTAACTGTATGAAGCCTTTTATTATGTCAAATGTTATGATTTTTAAAGGCAGGTAGATATATAAAATGTACCTAATCCCAAGAGCACATTTTTTTTTCCAGTGCTTAATAACAGGCAACCAGGGAAGCAGAAAAAGTAAAAATTGAAAATAGAACTTGAAATATGAACTAAATATCTTTGGTGCAGAATCAATTATATTATCAATTACAATCAATGACTATGACACTTTTTTTACCCCTCCCTACTCTCCGGCTTCTTTACTGTGCTCACAAGGTATTTCCAAGAAATATTTATTCACCTGTAAGCTATAGAGCAAAGCAGCAGAGCTCTAGAGCCAAGCTCTGTGCCTCCCTGAGGCACCCCAACCAGTGCAACCCCTTCCTGCTGCCAGCCTCTGGCTGCGGAGGAAATGCAGCGGCGCCGGTGGTGTCTCAGTGCCACACACAGCTGGAACAGCAGGACGGGGCTGAAAAAGAGGTGTCTGACAGAGGTGAAATTAAGTGAGGGGTTAAAGAGTGCCCTTTAATGGGCTTGGCCAGCTAGCTACACAGGCCAGAGGATGTTTGGAACAGTCACAAGAACCTGAGCACAAAATCTAGAAAAAAAAAAAAATATATATATATATAAAAAATAGCCATATATTTCTAATAGATATGTAATATAGCTAACAGATATATATAAAATGAAGAGCAGATGTGTCTAATAATTTACATATAGGTACCTCTGTGCTGTAGTTACTTCTTCAGTTGCCTAAATATTTCAAGAATAAGAAAGGAAGAAAAAGGTCGAACTTTGATGCATCAGAAATTAAAATCAAATTTCTTCCATAACTTTGACACCAAAAAAATAACTCCTTTACTCTTTAAATAATATTTCTAAAATTTTAAATGGAAAGAAACTTCTTTCAAAACTCTACTGATATATTAAAATCTGAATATGCATTGTTCCCATTTGCCACATTTCTATGGGACATGCAATGTAAATAGTGAATATAAAATGCAAAGTAAAAAACTTTCCCCTTTGATCACAAGTGTAACACCATTAAGATGCGTGTAGACCATTGCTCCTGTATGTTACTGTTCATGCTTGGATTCTGTATGTCTGTTGTAGTTATGCAGAAAATACTTTGGAAATTAAAATGATTTATTTGTTTTATTTGTAGTGCCAAGCCAAGTGAGTCTTCAATACTGGTAATTAAAAAAAAGAAAAACAGAAAAAATCAAACAAATAAACAAGAAAAAAGCAGGATGAGGGAAGGGAAAGAGAAGCCTGATAATGACAGAACTAATCTATTCTGAACTAAGATGTGTACCAGGGAAGCTGTAAGACCATCATCACCTCTCTCTCTGGCATCTCTGTGGCCAGGACTACTCACTGCCTTTGAAGCCAGGGAATGGGAAAAAAAGTAAAAGATAATTAGAAAGTTAAAATCCCCAGGGTATTCATTTTGAAGCTGGATTGTAGTGCAAGCACAAATGTTATTTCTATGAAGGCATCAGAATTATATCTAAAAAAATATCATTACAATTGACACTACTGGTGTGTTCTCCAAACAACGGCCCGTAAGAGTGGAATTAGAGTAATATAGTCCCAGCATCTCTGCAGAAGTGTTAGAAAGATCTCAGTGTTCCGGACGGCCCTGTATGCAATCAGGATCCAAACCAACACTGGAAGTGCTCAAGGCCAGGTTGGATGGGGCCTTGAGGAACCTGGTGTAGTGGAGCATGTCCCTGCTCATGGCAGGGGCGTTGGAACTCTGGATCTCTAAGGTCCTTTCCAACCCAGACAATTCTATGATTCTATGACAGGCACTGTTGTGAAGTTCCCTTTAGCAAAAGAAGCAATATCTTATTTTGCAGCAGTGCTTTGATTTATAGGGATCTCTTGTGTAAAACAGTGGTGAGAGCATTGAGCCAGGATGTGTGAGAGATAGTTAGGTTTAGTTGCCTCTTCAATTTGAATAGACTTCCCAATTTTCTGCCTAAAGGCTTGGATATTTTAGCTGATTGTTAATTTCCTGATAACTGAGAGACCTGGATTTGATCTGATATAGGACCAGATCTTCAAATATCTTTAAACAGAGCCCACAGATGCCATGGCAAATAAGACCACATGAATATAAATATCCTTGATAGACACAGAATCAGGCAAAATAGATTCAGCTGACATGGCATTTCTGAATGATGAAAAGTCATATGTCTAATTTTCCTCATTCCTCCTCTCCACAACAAGAAATCTGGGCATAAGAGCCCATTTCTCTGTTATGTCTGGTCAAGGCACAGTGCAGTCAGGCTTCTAGTTCCAGATGAAGTCCTCAGTGCACACGTGTAATGCAAATAATAACAATAATACAAAGAAAACTATGCGTTTAATAAATGAATATGTCTATGTAGAATATGATTTTACTTTGAGCTTGTTTTTCTGTGATCTTGAAAGTTTTCTTTTTCTATTCCTCAGGTACTTTTATACTCAGTATAGAATTATGCTATATGTAAAGAGATAAATTTTCTTTTATTATATATTGAAAACCAGCATAAAGATAATGGAAATCCTTAGCAAAGCAACGCAATCTGATATACTGCCTCAGCTGAGCAGAACTAACCATTATCTTTCTTATCCCTATTTTATAGTTTTCACTTCATGTCATTTCTTTATGAAATTACCTACATTCAGTCTCTGTTGCAGTATGGACGTTCAGAGATGTGGACATGACATATAATTAATACAGCCTTTCTTCCCTCTTTCTGTTTCAGATTATAGACCTAGATTTTGGACAAGTGCATAAATTTTGTATTATAGCATGAGAAGCAATTAATCCCATTAATAAGCAATAATTCATATAATTCAGATCATGGGCTGTCACTATGAATTACTTCATTAGCCAGCTTTTTACCCTAGGCTAAAAAGCCAGCTTCATTAATTCTGTAGAAGGCTTATTTTCTTCTCTTGAAAAAACACAGTCGAACCCATTTAAAGGAATACTCCTCTTAATGACAGATACCATCCAAGAAAAAAATTATTCAGCAGCAGGTCTTCATACATGTTAAACTTATTTAAAAGATAAAACATTTAGATCACATTTACGTACGGAATGAATGTCACCAGAAAGATATTTGTTATGAATAATGATTTTCTTCATTGTGAAGGATCCCAGTTATAGTCTGGACCTGATCATGAGCATATCATGCTCACATGGACTTGTATATACTTATTACGAATCATTTTAATGATGCATTAACTTTTAATTAGATCTGCACTTCAAATTAAATATATAGTGAGGTGAATATAACTGGAATGAGAAGGGAAACTTGGGCAAGGTTTTCCCCCCATTCATTTTATCTCTTCTGAGCTGTGACATTAACACACATTTTATTGAACACCTTCCTTATTATGTTACATCCTGGGAGCTGCAGTGAAAAGTATCAGGCAGGAATATGGCTTTCAAATGCTACCAGGATTATGGTTTTCAATGTTTTCTCTGTGTAGGTCTCCAGGCAAGGAAAGGGGATTATCCTGTAAAATACAACTTGAAGAATTCATTGCCACAATATTTAAGACATGGCCACTATATCTTCTCTCTAATTCATAATACTAAAGGAAGATATTTATTAGCAGTGCAACATGAAGAAAAAAATAATCTTAACATTCTTCACTGAGCTAAGAGGTGTATCTGTGAGTGAAATGCTGCTCTCCATGAACAAAGATGGTCGGCTTGTGAGCGTTGTGAGAGCTATTATACTCCAGTGAAGAAGCTAATGAATAAAATACCACCTTCAACTACAAAGTCAGAAAATATGACTGCCCTTAAACTGTTTTCTTGTAAGACACAAGTGAAACATTGTCTTTTGGTCTTGTTTCTGCATATTCTGGTGTCTGCAAACGAACCATTAAAAACAAAATAAATGATATGTCAATAAGCCAGAATTACTTTTACAATTGAATGATAGTAGAGAAAATTCTATAAATATATTTTTCACTATTTATAATGAGTTGGATAATGCCCTGCCAGGCATGACACTGAAATTTTTCCATTATATGTCCTTAATACTCAACTCTTTCATTATTCAGTATGTCTGAATATTCTAATCTGCTCTTGAAGGGAAAAAAAAGTACAACAATATCAGAGCCCAGAAAATTATGTCACATTTTTATTAAATTAACTACAGGTTGTAAGTTTACCTTAACAACCACAAACATTTCTAAATAAAACCAAGATTACTCCTTGCTCGATTTTTTCCAGATGAAAGGTTTGTGGATTTTTTTTTCAAAGGAAATTATTATTTTCATGCTGCTATATACTAGCGAAGTGGTGAGAAACGCTTCCTTTTATTGAGAAGGCAATGGTGTAGCAGCTGTGATACAAACACCACGCTGGATGAGCAGCAAATCTTGCAGTGTAGAATTGTTCCAGTAAACGTTAAGTGATTTGAAAAGACCTGACAGGCGAGAACAGCAAGCCCTGGAGTCATGTAAAATGCAAGAGAAATACCACTTTATGGATGCTTTATGATGGCTTCAGAAACAGAAACAACAAACTAGCTATTAAAATATAATTTAGCAATAATATTGCTCCCAGTTTGAAAACCATCTATGAGAAATAAATTCTTTTACATTCAAGAACAATCTAAAGTCTTAAGAGATGCTCTTATTTTTTTGTAGATGGCTACATTTGGCTGACTGTATGGAAATAACGTTCAATTATATGCTACATTGGTACCAGTCAGAATAGCTTATAGCTGGGGAGGATCTCTTCCCTCCCTCTCTCCTTGGTGGCATATTTTTGAGTGTATTTTAATAAAACCCTTGGAAACAAACAAGGGAAATGACTCAACATCCACCAGAAAGTGTGAAGAGTGAAGAAAATGAACATACAGCAATAACCAATTAATTCAGCAATGCCTGCTGGCTGTGCAATGCAGTTAACCCAGAAGGCTCTGCAAAGCCTGGAGCCACAGAGGAGACATTTCTGGTGTAGCCATTTTGTAACAGCAATTCTAAATCTCGTTCTGAGCTGAGAAGCGAGGAGTAGAGTGTCTAACAAAAATACTAGGGGGATTTAAGGTAGAGTAGGTAGAATTTATATCCTTTCTTGGTCTTCAGCCAGGGTACTAAAGTTGTTGCTCTGCCAGCAAAGAGTGCCTGGGGATTCCTAATGACCAGACATGGTCACGACCTCTGTTTTGCAAGTAATCCAAAAAACAACACATCCTACAGAACACTGATCCTTACCACTAAGCAAAAACACTGAGGGAGGAAGGACTGCCATGAGGAAAGCATTGCTAGCATGCGGCTTAAGGTGGAAAAAATTCTTGTGCCTCAACCTTTCTGCATCACTGCCGCAAGGTTCAGTGTTGCAAATTGTCAGTGCCATTGACCCCACTTCTGTGAAGCACTTAAGCGTGTGCTTAACTTGGAATTAATAAAGCGGTCAGGAAATGTCATAGCACTTTGCAAGCTTTCCATTCCTGCCATTTTATTATTCACCTAAGCAGCCACCAATTCATGTTGAGGCTTTTGTTTTAAGGGGATGCAAGAAAAAAATATATATTCTGCATTTGTGCTGCGTATTGATGAAAAACAGCTTAATGCAGTGTTCCCACCCAGTCAGGTCTATTCAGGAGAACAATCCACACACCGCCAAGTAGGATACGAATGGATACTGCCTACCCATGCTGGCAAATGACTGACGTTTACCAGAGGCTTAACTCAGCAGTTCTGGGCATCTGCAAATCTCTAGGCACCTGTATCTGATCCTTGATTGCAGTGATCTTTTCCCATTTGTTGCACACATTTCCAATGTGAGGCTTTTGCAAGAAATGCAGTAGCACCTGGCGTCCAGTGAACAAGGGCTCGAGAATCCCTTTCCTCCCTGCTACTTGGACACAAGAAGTTGCTGTGTTCACCTCTGGAAATCTGCTTGATGACTGTGTGTCTCTATTGTTTGAAATCTGCATTTAGCGAGTTTTCCTCCTATGACTGCTTGGAGAGCAAACTTCAAAGAGCAAATGAGGCAGTCATGTATTTGTTTCGTAGTACCTAACTCAAAGATCACCCGACATTTTTATGGTCTGCTCCAGCTTATATTCTTACAGGGCTGATCACCTGAAAGTTCCTAGTGATTGGATCACAGGTGTATATTTTCATTCTTGTCTAGAAGACATAACATTTTGTGAGTTAGAATAAATGGGGCTGCAGCTATAGCAGCGGCAAGAAGAGCATTTAACTAAAGGATTTTCTTCTCTTCTTCCTGCAGCAGACACTAATCTGTTGCCTGTCAAGGCAGGGTGATCACTGACATCCGTGATGGATGAACTGGGAAAGAAATATTTATAGATATTCATATTGTTTTTATTTCCATCTCTCCATTCATTGCTAACCTTCCTTCATCCATCCCACGTAACATGCCTGTCGTCTTTTATACATTAACTCTGAATTCAAATTCTTCCCTTTTCTTTTTTTTTCCTAGAATTTTATGGTCTTTGAAGATGATGACCACATCTGTTCTTTAGTTATCAAATATGTTTCTTATTTTAATGATTTCCTTTGTCTTTCTAAGTATCACCTTCAGCAGATCTAAAGTTTGGTTGCACTGATACTTTTCTCTTCTCCCATTTACTCTATCCTGGAGAGCATTTTGCTCCTCCTGCTCTCAGGGGCTTTCACCTCTTTCTGTCAGTTGTCATACAACTGCAATTTGGGCAAAGAATTATGCCTGTAGGCTTATCTATTTCTGCTACCTTTGTCCTTTTGATTAGCTGAGAAGACAATTGGAATAAAAGTTCACTCTACTTACTGTGACTCTATTGTCAGGATTTTGGTTTGGGATTTCATTTCTTTTTTGAAGCAACTGAGAAGTTGAACATACTTAGAGACTGTTTTTGCCTTTAATAAAAGATATTGAATACACAAGAAATTTCAGGCAGTCTCATATCACCTCAGGATCTCCTCCGAATAAAGTGGAAAACAGTGCATCCAGGTTCTGAAATTTCTCCCTATTTCTTTACTACTACATCACTGGGTTCTGAATGAAGCAAAGGTGTGAAATTTCCTATTATCTCATTTAAACTTCTTCTCTTCCCCTTCTCACCCATGGCGACTCTCCTGTGTGATGCCAGGGGAAGTCACACCAGAAAACACGCCTGTTCTGCTTATACCGAGCTGGCTCCTGCCGTGTCAGCCCAGCCTGTGAGAGGATCCCAGGCCAGGTTCCACTCTGTGAGGGACCTGCTTGCATAATAATCTAACTAGATCTGAACACCCACTCCCAAGTACTGAAATCCCACAGCTGGCCCTTTGGATCTCGCTTTTCATATCTCTATAACTGGCCTAATCTGAAGGTCCTTGTATGGATAGATAGGGAACACATGACTTTCGTGAGATGTAGATCACACCCTACATCAAGCCGGTGTGAGCTTTTTAGCTTTTAAAATAGAAACCACCAAATTCCCTGTATGATGCAATCATAGAGATCTTGCATTTCCAGGATGTTGTATAAACTCATCATGCTGCCCGGGCTGTTCTGCATGCATCTGTCATTTATAAGCAGAAACTAAGAAAATCCATCAGCTTATTTCTGAAACTCAAACCTAAATGTGTGCACTGCTCAGAGGACAATTGCTTGTCATCTGTTTTTCGAGGGTTCTTTTAACAGAGATTCAGCCACCCAACATATTGTTCTGCCATGCAGAAGCTGATCTCCAGAAAAAATATTTGTGCATGTAAAAAAAATTAGAATAAAGGGTTATATGTCCCTTCATTACTGTTTCATTTTGTATTCTCTGTAATAGCCCATGTCATTATAAATTCATGATGCAGTCCTGTGAATGTCATTGTTATTTAGCATTAGTTAAGCACTGGTTAAGAGACCCTCACCATGTTGCTGTGCCACATGTAATGTACACAGTCATTGAATAGAGACTTACCGTGAAAATTTTGCTCATCTCTCAAAGGCTGGTTAACACTCAAAATGCTGTTAGCACTTTCATCATGTTGGTCAAATTTGACTAGTTACAACCACTTTAGACTAAAACAAATGACGACAGGATTTACTCTTGTTTTTTAAGCTAAGAAGGCTATTTGTTGTTATGTTTTCTTTTTCTTTAGTGTTGCCCAAGTACCACTTTCCAAGACTTCACCACATCAAACCACAAGCTGCCAACCACAAGCCGAAGGAATAGAGTCCTACTGGGACTGCCAGAGTAAGTGTCAGTTGTGTGATGCCACAGTTACGCCACCTTGTAGGAACTCTATTTGGCTCCTTTTGACCAGAGTGATCAGCCATTTCCCCCATCTTTCTTTTCTACATCACTGGCACTGGTTAGATATTTTCCAGCAGTTTGTTCCCTGGTCTCTCCCAGCTGCCACTCTCCCCCAGGCAGAAGTGGGAGACAATCAGGAGTGACTGACTGAGGCTCTCAGACAAGTTCTTAATATTCCAAGGTTTCTGTCCAGACACTGAAGTTCGGGAACCTCTGTTTCTCTCCACACAGCAGAAAGACATATTTATTTTCAAAGAAAGCCAAGATGTTTCATCATCAAGAGGTACAAACAATTATCAAACCCATGGTTCCAGTCCAGCATATTACTTGCCAAAAAAATAGCTTTCTTGACATTACTTGTAGACAGTTCTCAGTATGACACAGTGAAAAATTCCTAAGAAAACACATTTGGCATTCTTTTAGCCTGTTTCTGCTTAGTTCAGGAAATCCCTCATTCTCTTTCGTTGTGACTCCATTTAATTAATTTTCTATGACAGTATTTGGTATATGGAAATTGTTAGCTAACAGAAAAGTAAAATTACAAAAAGAAGAGCACATGCATGACCTTATTGAAATAACACTATTGCCTAAAATTAAAGGTTTTTTTCCTGATCATGGCTGCTTCCATGACTTCCTTACAATTCAGAGTATGTGTCTTTCTGAAAAACTCCCCAGCCCAGCTCAGCAGAAGCCAAGTGGGCTGTTTCAACATCATGACTGCTGGGTGGAATTTTGGGGCCAGTGACTTCTGGGTAGTGAGGTTTTTACCACTGCAAACCTTTTCAACTCTCCCAGCTATGAAAATGCCCTTTGGAGACATGCCTATGGTGTGCCAGGTGCCCCCAGTACACATCTTTTTTCTGCATTTGAAGCCCATGTTTGAACTGCTGTATGCTCTTATGCTCTGACCCAGTTCTGAGCAGGCTTTTTTTGATGCTTTCTTCATCATTCTTCTAGGCGTTCTGTTAGGAATCAGTTTTACTGATGGCTAGAGAAGAGAAATTTGCTTTACCTTGGCAGCAGTGGGGCACATCTCTGCTGAACCCTTATGAACCTCACTAAAACACATCTTTGGTGTTCTGTCTTGGTAGTGACCACCAACACAGCAGGCAACGCAGCAAGGGTATCCAGTGACAGTCAAGACAGCACAGAAAAGGTTTCCTTGAGAGCTATTTGCTTGGGTTCTGGAGGTCCGTTTTTTGCTACCACATAAAAGATGTTTCAGAGCTGTGCTTCTATCACCCATCCTCCCCACAGAGCTCAGTGGGTTCACAGTGCTGAGGTGGCAGCAGCTGGCAGTGAAGAGCACAGGCCGAGCGTAAAAGGAAACGTGCAGGAGAAAACTACACTGTCCTTTACAAAGTAATGGCCGTTTTTTTCTGCTTTCTGATATGAAAATAAATGTTCTCTTATTTATGTTGAAAATTAATTGCCTATACTGTTCTTACTTCATCTGGTATCATTCTCTTAAGTCTCTGTTGTGCCATATGGATGTTCACACACATTTGTACACCAGTCTGTTACTACGTTTTCTTTCCAGGTCCACACCACCTTAAAAAATATTTGACTTACTGATCATCCTTCCTATGCAGCAAGGCTTTGTACTGTAGGAAGGAAATATGAGTCTTCTGCTTGGTAGTTCTGTTTTTCCTCCGTGCCGTCTGCTGACTTGCATAAAAATAGCCAAATTTTCAATTTTTGCAATCTTTACATGTGAAGGTTTCAAGTGACAGATATAAAACTCACTGTGTTCTCTGTGCTACTCACAGAAGACCCATTTTTGTACACATATGTACCTAACCATGTGTCCAATCGTTCCCCAAAAATTTCCCCAGTCTAATCTCATCTAACTGCCATAGAAAAGACATTTCTCCCTGTGGCAGAAAAGTAGATTCTTTTGGTTCCTGGAGCCCAGGAAGAAGGTCAATTCCTTTAGAGCTTTCAGCCTAAGGAAACATAATTCTTATCTGCATTCAAAAATTATTAAAAACAAATATATAATTGAAATTTAGTAAATAAAATATTGAATAAGGATATAAATTTTTAATTATTTGACTACTAAGCAACACTTTAAAACTTAATATGATCATAATGTGCTATTGAACAATTAATTACTATAATTAGGAGGTAAAGCTGATGAGTTGAGGAAGTGGTTTAGAGCAAGTTATTAAGGCAGAGTTTTGATCTTCCATGTATAATGTCCAGTGGGTTTAGAACTGAATATGGACCAAACTGCATTTTGAAAGCTACACAGATATAAATCCACGGGAGACAACAGATTATATACTTTCTTGTAGTTGATGTTTGATCATGCACTTTATGGTAGCTAATGTTGAACATTTTTAGAGTGCTGTCCGGTGGAGGGGATGATTCTTAATTAATTTTATCAGAAGATGTATAGTAGCTCTTCTGTTATTTCCTCAGTACAACTGTGAAGGGATACAAAAGTCAAAATCCTAGAATAATTTCACTTTGACTTCTCATTATTTACTTTTTCAGCTCTTCAGTTTATATTTTTATTTATTGCAAGTAGTTTTTACTAGTTCGTTCTAAGAATATACAAATAGAGAACTGCAGACGCAGGAGCTGGCAGCTTTCTCACATTCAGCACTGGAAACAACGCCAGAAAGAAAGTCTGTGATAATCCAGTCCAGTCTTTTCCATGACACAAACTATGGCATCCCATCTACTGGTCCATGCAATGAACCCAGGAACTCCTCAACAAACCAAAGCCTCATTTTAAAAAAAGGCATTCAGTTTTGATTAAGAAATCTCTGCTAGTGAGGACTTCACTATGAGCCTGATAAAATCGTGCCAGTGATTATCAAACCCCACTTCAAAAAGCACAGTTTTGTTTCCAAATGAATTTCAGGAGTATAAATCCACTGAGATCCCAGTATAAAAGAGAGGAGTCTGAGTCCATTCAAATGGTGTCAGTCTCCTTCTCTCCTTCTCACTACATAAGCCTTCACAAATCCCTCCACAACATTGCCATCATTTCTGTAGCAGACTTTCCTCTCATTTCCCTCATTCCCCACTCATTCCACTTTCCGTATCTCCACTCTGCTCAGCCTTGTCATTAAATTTCGAGCAACTTGTAGAGATTCCAAGGACAACTCTAACAACAAGGATTTGTTTGCTAATTTTCTGTCATGGCTGGTAAGTTAAGAAATAAGGAGCTTGTTCCAAAAAGCTACATTTTCACTCCTTATAGAGCTTCCCAAATAAAGAAAAAAATGTCTTTTTATAAGCCACTTAAGAGGAAAGATGTTTCTTCTCTTACATAGATTACCTCTTTTCTTTGTACTAAGACTGTTAAAGAGCTGCTAAAAGTTTTTGATACTTTTTGAAACACACCATTCGCCTCTTTGGACCTATTTTTTTATTGTGCCTGCCTAACTGCCTGTGTTAACATTACGCTATGACAGGTTATGGACACACTGTTTATTTTATATTCAGGACCATTTAGAGCACTTGAATCCTGTGAATCATCCTCCATCTCTAAGTGTGCAAATAACACAACAATTTCCTTCACCCAAGGCTTCACAGGGAGCTGAATTCAAATCACGAGCTGAGTGTTCATGTGCCAGAGCTGTGAGTGTGACAACTATTCATATTAACCACAGTTTTAGGTCTCTGAATGTCACAGAATAAAAGCCTCCTTGCAAAAAATTCCGAGAATCTGAATGTCAATCTCAGTTTTCAATCCTTTCATTGAAATCTTTTCCAGAGCATGTTGCCCTTATATTTCTTATTAAGTTAGCCTTTAAATCATTATAAATTCTGGTTTTATAATTATTAAAATAACAGCTTTGTGTTATTGCTTTCATCTGTCCACTGTGGACATAAACATGGTGTAATCATTGCCGCATTTCTTTTTCTTTCTCCAACATTTCATTTTTATTCATGATCTGTCCCATGTAAAGGGAGAAATTTGTTCTCAGTGCAAAAGCATATGGCCCTTGGGAGAGAAAGAGAAGAGAAAGAAAACAGTGCAATGCGCGTCTAATTCAGCCAGAAAAATTATTCCCTTATGATCAAGACTTGATAAAAAACCCCAACAATTCACATCTTAAGCAATGGTAGTACAAGATCATATAAAACTTGCAGGATGTTTCAACCTACTTCCAATTTAAAACCTGTACTAATAGTGCAGTTAGACTTTTAAAAGCACGACAGTTTCCACAAACCTCCAAATCCTAGGTAATTAGGGTTTTCAATCATGACAGTGTTCTTATTATAATGGCAGTTTTGGCAAATAACAGGTACTCATAGCTCACTGAGGAGCTATATTTTCACTTGAGACCTGCCATCACCAGCCTAATTGCTTCCCAGTGAAACAATAGCATTTTTGTTCAACTATCATTTTTTGTTATTCTGCAATTGGAACTGAATATTGTGAAATTTAACTTCTCTGCTCTGAGCTACAAAAGAACTTTTCATGGCATGTTTATAAAATACTGGCATGTGCAGTCTTCCCTTGTATTTACAGAGAAAATGAGCATTTATTTATCACAAGAGTAAGAGTCTGGGCTTCTTCCCTCCTCACCAAAAAATCAGTTAATACAAAACCAGCACAGCTTCCTTAAGTTGAAGTCCTGTGAAAGTTTAAAAATACAACACATAAAGGTTGCTGGAACTCTTACAGAGTAGATGAGAGGACTAACGAAAGAGCCACAGGACCTATTCTTGCATCAGTTACCAGCCAAGAGCTTTTATATCCACGACTGGTTCCACCCGATCTTCTGTGTTTGCAGGCAGCCGTGTCCATGTCTTCAAGAAATCAGGACTCTATTACTCAACTGTAAGTTTCCATGTATTATTAGCATTTAGCAGTCCCAGGTAAGATTGGCAATTTCAGGGCAGAAACGTAAAGCAAGTCTGAGAATTCCCATTCTGCACAGAGCAGATGGGGCAGCAGTAGCCCTGCAAGAGGCAGTTGGTAGCCACCCCGAAGTGGAAACACTGGTGTTCTGTTCTGCATCCTCAGTCTGGTGACATTTGTCACAAATTCTAAACAGACAACATGTCATTTACCCGTCATTGTGCAGTGACTCCACAACAGCCATCACAGTGATGCAGACACTATATGAAGAAAATAAAACCAGTACTCACACTGCTTGGTGCTGGATGGTGCATAAGCACTTCTATGAAGTCAGAGCAGTTTCTTTATTTTTCCTCACGTGTTCTTTTTGTCTCTTTCCAAAAGCACCTATTTAGGAAGATTTATTTGAGTGTTTTTAATTCTGAGGTGACTCTTCTGAAGTACCTTTGGCTGAATATACAATTATTTTTGGTTTCTAGACTGATTGAATTCCTCTATGAGTAAAAATGTCCCAAACTGTCGATGCATACTACTATAGAGACAATATTTTGGTCTGAAGGGAGTCTTGAAATCCTGAATCCTGCTGAGTTAAGACAACTTCACATGAGAATTTCTCAATCTGTCTGAGCAGTGCTTCTCCCAAAGGTCTTGCTCGCACTACAGTAGCCAAGATTGAGATCAAAAAAAGGTGTAAATTACTGTGTTCAGGTTTGCACCTTGCTGAAGGGACCACAAGGGCTCCAGGGAATCTGCAGATGGAAGAAGGCTTTTCCAGCAGAACCTTTGGTGGCACAGAGCACGCTGGCTGGGTTTGATCTGCCTGTTAATTTAACTACTTTCCCCCTGTACTTTTTGTTATCAGCTGACACAAGCATGCTCTATGTAAAAGGAAACTAACACTGGGAATTTCAGTGACTCTGTAGAGCTAAAAGAAAAGCCACAAAGACTCATTTACAGTAATTGTTACATTGCTTATTTCATCTTTCTGAAGGGTATAAAGATTATAATTTCTCCTAAATTTAGTTCTTCGAAGACACAGCCAGCCTCTTCTATTGTCTAAGTTGATAGGTGTTTCGCATATACGAATTCCCAAATGATCTGTATCAGAAAGACCTTTGCAGACACATTCTGGGCAGCCAAATCCAGGATAATAAACCCCCATTGACTGTGTCTGCCTAGTGTTGAGGGGACACCAGGTCACTCCTTCCTCACTGGCTGAGGGATGCCCTTCCTCCAACTTCATCAAGGAAAAAGAGCTCTGTTTCCCAGAGGAGCTGATACAAGATGGGGCCTCAGAGCCCTCTGAGGAAATTTTTCCTATCTCAAGAGGGAGCAGGTTCAGCTGAGAAATTTCTGCCTGTAGGAAGGACGAGAAGTTGATCCCAGGAGCTGTCTGAGGGGATTCTCTCTCTGTAAGTGAAGTAGCAATGGAACAAAAGACATGTTCCTGGAGCCAGCTGGGGTCCAGGACTCCTCTGGTTCCTGCCACACGGGCCCCTGGAGTAGATATGGTCAGTTGATGTTGTCAGGCACTGCACACCAGCTGCCTATATGCCAGGATCAGGCCAAGTGAGAGGATCAGCCTGCCCAGCGATGACCCTGTGTAGGTCATGGGTTTTTTCTAGTAGGAACAGAACTCAGGGCAGCCGAGGGCCCTTCAGGCAGTCCAGCAGAGGTCCATGTGCCAGGGAATGTGGCAGCACTTAAGGATACAAGCAACAAGCTTCCCCAGAGTAAGTGGAGAGAACTGCATGGAGAACATGCAAACAGTGTAGGAACAGGTACCACAGGTACCTCCATCAGGTGACAAAGAGGAAATGGTTCTGGAAAGGGGAACTGAAGCAGTAGGACATCAGCCATGGCTCTTCCTCTCCCAAGAACTTTCCTTTCCCAGGATTGCTTGGGGATCCCCAAGGAATCTTCTGAGCCCACTATAGGACAGGAAATTCTTCCCACCTAAACTTGGATAAGCATTATTTAACTGATCTAATTCACTGCAAAGAATCATCTTTTATTGCATCAATATCAGAATTATTTGCCAACCATCCCATTTGCAATGATAGGGAGTGAAAAGGAAGTAAGTTTGAAACGGATTATGCATTGTAAATTCACTAGTGCTGCTCTTCTCTAGCCTGGCCGGATACATGTTTTTAACTGATATTGCTGGAATGAAATCTGGCCCCTGCATTTTATGGAGTTGTTCATAAGTTATACCTTGCTCAGCTCATTTGGATGAAATGGCCTAGGACTCCAGCTCTGTAACAGCATCATACTCTCTGGATTTAATTTAACTTCAAAAAGTAAATAGCCTGTTTTGTTTTGACGTCAAAATAGTTCTGATGCTATAGCGGTTGATATCCAAGGGACTTGGCCTTCAAAGCCCAGTTGCTGTCAACATGCCCATTATTAAAGCCAAGTTTTTAAACTACTTTCCAGAAATATATGACAAACTATCCTCCTTCACATATGCATAATTTTTAACATTCACATTGCTGGTACAGAGCCAGAGCTGCTGTGTTAAATGTACTCATTAGGATCCCAAACGGCTCTGTTAAAACCAATGGGAGCTGTTTTGTTCTGCCTGTTGTAGCAATAGAAATCTGGGATGCAGTGGCTGTGCTAAGCTGTGCAGTGAACATACCTTTACCCGGACATATGTCCCAAAGGTGGCTCTGGGGACCAATACAGAACAAGAGTACGTGACTGCAGAGCTCTAGCAAGCTGTCCTGTGTTCTTCTGTTAGAGCTTCCCTGCACTGAGAATAAATACCTACCCTTCCACCCAGCAAACAATGTTAGTGCCTTAACTGAAGCCGTAAGGGAGGACAGGTAGATGTGGAATCACCCTTGTCCCGTGTTGATGACGGTGGCGCATTGCACATATCAAAGAAAGGACTCACAACTGTTGAAGTCTCACTCCAAAGCATTATTCTGTGCTGCCTACTCTCTCCCTTCCGTGGACATGCTTCTCTCACACAGTTTCCTTCAGATCTGTCTCCTTCCAGTGAGGAAGGCTGTCATGGACATGCTGTCTTTGGTTCACCTGGTTCTGCAGCATTGTTTTCAGTGAAAACGCTGATAAAATAGGAATTTCCAGGCCTTGAATATGATGTGGAGCATCTCTATTTATTGATGAGATTATATTACACTGGTTCTAATTTTTATTAGATTGGAAATTGTCTGCAACTGGCTTTTAAGTATAAAAAGATTTTTGCTTTAAAAAATGTGAGGAAAAGGACAAAACTGATGGAACATATTTTATTTTCTTCCCCATCCCACCCTCAATGGCTGACAATCCAATTTTACAGAAAAGACTTCACTATGGTGACATATCCTAATTTCTTCTCCTTTTTTTCTATGTAAATGTGAGCAGGAGAAAGTGAGATTTCTTCTTCCTTCTTAGCCTTACTTATCTGAGCTCTCTTTTGCAAAGAAGAGTTAGATGTTTCACAGAGAGATGGAAACAGGACAGAGCTCAGTGAGGCTGCCCAAACATCTTACGCCCCTAAATGCCCCAAGACTATCTGGGACACGCAATGTGCCAGCAGATGGGATGCAGACCTACAGGGTCCTGGACTCTGTTGGACTGGCAGCTGGAGGGGATGAAAAATACCTGAAGGCACTTCATCAGTAGCAGATGCCTTTGCTTCAGCAACTGAAGGAAACCCCAGAGCCCTGTGAGCAGCCTCTGCATTGTGCTGTTTGCCTCACCTTTCACCATCTCTACAGCTGAGCTTATAAAATTTTGGCTTTAATATACTTCCAGAAATCTGAATTTGCTCCTGGCCAATGGTTCAGTGCATAGCAAAGAGCAAATGTAAATATTTTTAATATCTTGATATATCTTTGCTATAAAGAGGAAACAGAAAACGACATGCCAGCTATTTTACTGGGTCATTGCAAAATCCATATCTCCCCCATGCAGCAATCGTTAATGCAATGGGAGCCATACGGTAACATTCAGTTCAAGATCTTTAGCATGATATCATATGCTGTGAGATTTACTTTGTCAGGGAGGAGGAGACTTGGGAAACCCAATGAGCTGAAAACACAAGCAAGGCAGAGAGCGGGAAACTGAGCTGAGTATCAAGAAAACCTTTATTTTCAAGCACTTTACCTCCTGGAGTATAAAGGTAGATGAGAGAAAGGAGATGCGTGAATTGTCCCAAAGAGCCGATTTAAGTGGTTTTTTTGTCTTGATCATCAGAGGAATGAGGAAGCAGTGGGACTTGAGTCAGGATCAAGAATGTATTTTAAGTGTTTTTTGCCTCTCAGGAATCATTCTGGGAAAGGCAAATGAGAGAGGAGAAAAACTAGACTGAGCCTCGACAGGGCAGTTGTAAGTGCTCTTTTTTCCCTTTGCTTTTAAATTTCATATTTAACTTGTTTCATATGGAGGGAAAAGAGATTGAGCCTGTGGAATTCACAGAAAACTGCTCATGGAGAGCTCTTTAACATTTCTGCCTTTTTCCTTGTCACTGCAAGAGATACAAGGAATTGGTGTGAGACCGAAAGAAAAGCCCAGACTTGTGAAAACACTGTATGTGTAGTTCCTGAGCAGAGTCCAGGCCAAATCCTGATATCATTACCAAAATGAACTGTATTTTTCCACACCAGCTACTCCCAGGATTTTAAATACGGATATACTGTGTCCCTAAGAATAACAAAATCAAGCTGCCTGGCAAGTTCACAATATTTGTATGTGTCTGTAGACCCTCTCTGCGCTGGTCAGCTTGGCAAAGAGGTAGAAATACCACATATTGAAAGGGAGCTTGAGAGAAGAGACATTGGAGAACTTAAATTTGAAGACTCTAGACAATATTTAGACTTCTATTAATGTTGTCTGAATGGAAACTTGGGTAGGTAACAGTAGTTTTCAAAAGCCCCCGGAAAAAAAAATAATTTCACAGAAAAAAAATTAATTCCTTTTTAAATGAGACGGAGTTTTTGCCTCAGGTAGGTATGTCACAAATCTCCCATTCCTCTGATAAAATCAAACTTCCATTTGTGATTTTTCTGCAGAGCTCCCCAAGCTACAGCACAGAACAAGGGACACACAGAAGACAAAAGCAAAAATTCCTCATTAACTTTTTATTCTGAAACATGCTTTCAAACAAGGAGGTCGCATTCTTTGGTGCCAAGGGTGATATAAAGTTCATAATGATCACCACCATAAATTATTCCTTAAACCAAAATATGCTCTCATTTTCATCTGAGTGTCTGTTCCCTCCTTCAGTTCCAACAAGGCCTCTTTTCCCAACGATAGCAAATAGACTAATGAAAATGTGATTTTTCCTTAAGTAACTTTTCTTATTTATATTATTAGAACACCATGGTTAAAACATGTCATCACAATATGAACCCTAATAGATACACCACCAAAATCATGTGATCATGTTTGATTTTGTGACCGCTAAATAGATACTTGTGCAAGAATTACTCTGTCCACTTGATGCTTCTTAACCACGTCTTAAAGATAGTTTGAGTAAATTTGAAGTTTCTTCTCACAGACCTTTGTTTTAGAGAGTCTTTCTTTATTATATGTGAGTCCAATCTTTTCAATACTCATAAAAGTTACTTTCTTTTCCAGTGTGAGCCAAAATTTTTAATTGTTTTCTAACGTTTTCATTTTTTCAAGGAGGAATCTTTAAAAGTACAAAAATACTGAAAGGCAGGAGCATAGTCCATACCTGTATAAGTTGAGCAGGTGAAGCATGAAGGGTTCACTATCTACCCAAAGAACTTCAAGCATATTAAAGATATATAAAATTCAAAATAAATCACCACATTGGATTTTTGGGTAGCTTCAAAACTCTATGATTTTTTGGAAGGATTCTTTAATGTGTTTGAGTTATCCTTTCATTGATAAAGTCTGGGAACCAAAGCGATGACCTACTCACATGTCTCAAAGTAACCTAAATGGTCCTATAAATTATATCTTTACATACCTACCCATGGAGCTCTGCTAAAGTCCCTCAAAGGTGATTTCCAATCTGTAAAATACTGATAGAGGCATTCTAAGAAGAGAATTCTACTTGGTTAAGTCAAAACACCCCCTGAAGTTGCATTTAGCTCAACAGAGGTTTATTTGGAGGCAGCAAGGGGAAGAAATTTCATTTTTCAGTATCCTTAGAAGGAAACAGTTCTGGCTTTACATATGAATGATACTGCAGCCCAGTGCCTTTCCTGCATAACTGAGAAGGAGTGAATAATCTGAATGTTTAGGTTTTGTCAAAATAAAGTATTTCAATTGAGAGTAAAAGAATTATTTTGTTTACACCGAAAATGTTGACATTTTCAAGTTCTGTTTGTAATCCACATGAAAACAAATGTCAAAATTGCCCAACGTCCTGTGAAATGGAACTTCTGCCCCCTTTGTCCTTTGCTTGAAGCAATGAGATATTAAGTGTGAGAGGATGAATTAGTGTTCATGTCCGTTCAGTCTTAGCTATCTGTGTTCAAGAAAAGTTTCAGTTACTTCCAGTCATGATGACAACTTATGATTAGTTCCAGCTGCAGTGTTGACATCTGTCTCCTGCAAAATGGAGAGACTGTCAGTTCATCCATTAGCAGCAATTCAGCTGGGTTTGAGTTCAGCATGGCAGCTTTAAACCAAAACAAGCGTTTCAAAACCAGTTACAGAAGCTCATACTCTCTATTCTCCTTAAGATGCCATTACAATGAAGGACTCTCCTTGATATTTCGGAATGAAGCTTGGTCTTCAGTTCTTTCCTGAAATGAGGCAATTTTGAAGTTTCTTTCCTCTATTTCTTTTCAAATGGAAAATGTCTGCTCTGAAATCTCATTAGCTGTCAATATCTTTACCCTACTATTAGCTCTTACAGAATTTGAAAGTAGAAAGGAATAAAAACTACTTACCACTTGGATTCACTTGGATTTTTCTTGACTTTCACACCTTTTAAAAATAACTTTGGACTTAGGATATTTTTGGCAAGGCTTCTGAGGACCTGTCTGCCAGAAAAGAAAACAAAATTACTGATCTGGTGAGAAGCAGATGGATTATAAAAGGTACCTGGCATGGAATAGATGTGAAAATGAAGAGCAGAGAATGGATCTCTGGTTGCAGTCTTTCAGAAAAGCGTTCCATTGACCATGAGGGTTACCAGAAAAAGGGTCCTCCATTTCTGACACATGCAGTAAATATTAATGGTTTCAGGAAATCAGGGATGGCTTTTGCCTGTGGAAGTGCATATATGGTTTCATACTACTGCACAACGAAGTTTCTGCCCTCTCCTGGTTGGAGAAAACTATTTCTCAGTTCTTCCATGCCTCCTGGTTCCTGTGGCATCTCCAAGGCTGAACTCACACCACTGTCACACTCTCTGATCCCTCACATCACCTTCATGCTGGCTAGCCCCTGGATCAGCGTGGGAGGTAAGTCTGCTACACAAAGACACTCAGGTGCAGGGAGGGGAACACAAACACCACCAACAGAGTGGATGGACACATCTGGACCAAGCCACACAGTGCCCCAAATGTGAGCTCATGCTCTCATGTCACTCGTGGGAACAGTATAGACAGAGAATACTATAGACAGAACCTCGATTTTCTTTCCTGTGTGGACTTGCCTTTGGAAAAGTGCTGAGATAATAGCCCACTGAGCAACTTCCTTTCACAGAAATAAGCACAGCACTATATACCTGACAGATTATTTGAGGAAAGCTCATCAACCTACAAAAATGGTGATGCAGCTTTCACTTTGAAGAACTGGTTCTGCATATCCCTACTGAAATTCATCATTCTCTTGGATTTTTCTAGAAGAAATCATTTATTGTTCAATAAGTTTGATAGTATACCTGGCTAAAAATATGTAAAAACATTCAAGAATGCCTTCTCTTCCTTATTTTCTAGCCAATGCCCTGCTTTGACTCTGTCAACGTGCCACACTGTTCTTGTGAGAACTTGCATTTTCCACGCATGGTCAGTTTGTAGGTACACAGCTGTGCCACACCCATGCAACTGGTGTCATACACTGTTTACATATGTTTAGTTCTCAGGAGTGGCTTTCATGCAGACATTGTCATCATCAGAGGTTTTGCTGCAGATTTCCAACCTGATACTCTCTATAGCCATGCAGCACACAAAAGCCTCTGGTCCTAAGTTCAGATCTAGAACTCCTGGAGGGCTTGGACTGAGGCTGTAAGACTCAAGCCTTAAATGAAGACATTTTGATAGGTGTACACAAGACATTTTAAGACTTCTGAATCTGAGCTGTTTCAGCCCTGTTGCAAAGTAACCTGAAGGCAGTTACTAAAAATTTTCTTCTCAAGCTCTGCTTGGGAAATATAGGCTAATCTTAAATGTAGGGATCATAACTCAGATCTAGCTTTGCTCCTTATGTGGCTACTGTAACAGAAGAGTACTGCGTACAAATAGAACCTCCTACACCATAAAGATATCTATTATAAATGCAATTCTAATATTCTATTTTTGGCAGTTAGGATCCTGACTCTGGTCTTACATGCACTGGTTTTTTACCAGTGTAGTTTCATTTACATCAATGGACTTAGCCACTGGTTTTCAGATGTATGTGAGCACACTTCATTGAAACGTGGCACAGAGTAGCAGGAATAATTGAAAAGTTCCTTAGGCATTGAATACCAGTGCCAACAGAGTCACACTTTCCCTTTGCAAGGTGACCATGGCTATTTTACAGTGAGTCAGAGCTGAGGCAAGAAAGAGCAGCACTGAGTGGAGGGAAGATGCTGAAACATTAAATGCAGAAGTATGCAGTTGGTTCAAGGCATGAACAGAGCTGCTTTGCTGTACAGGAGAGTCAGGAGAGCAGAGCACTGACATGGACACCTGTGGCATTAAGGAAAAACCAATCCTCAGGACCGGGCTGACATTCTGGGATCATATGACCCACCTCTGAGGGTTTTTCCTCCATGAACAAGAGTCAGTTCTGGGAAATTACTTCATCACAGACACATTTTTGATTATGTCTTTCTCCCAATTTTCCCCACACCAGGAACTGTGCAAATACAATTCCATTGTACTGGCTAGAGCCTATGAGGGTATAGGAGATGAAAAGTCATACCTGCCTCTTACCAGCTCTACCCCACAGTAACACAATCAATGTCCACAAAGGCGAACTCTGAAACCCAGGAACAATCTTTTACTTCAGACTTGCTTTAGCTATTTTAAGCCGCTGTCAACCTTTCTGAATAGTGATTTTCTTTTTTTTTTTTTTTTAAACAAAGCCTAGAAATTCATGACTTGGATGTGAGATGGAGTGAAATGATGAGTTGTTCTTGTTTGATGGGTGTCACCAGAGCATCATGCACTGTGCTAATTTCTCAGCTTGTGAATAGACGTATTTAGACTGACAGTTGAAAGTGGGCTGCAGATTCCACTTAAAACATGTTTTTCATGCTGAGTAATGAGGGCTAAACACAAACCAATTCTGGCAGTTAAACTACGCACTTAAACCTTTCATAGTGTTGTCAAACACTATAATCCTTCAAAAATCTGAGTTTGAATAGCCTCAATATTTTATTTAATGAATTTTAAATCCTATAATTACCATAATTAAGACACTCCTTTTGGATCATGTCAGTGTGCTGCTCAAAGAGGGAGAAAGCTGTAGGCAATTTTCACTAAAGATTTTCCTGAATGCAAATGATACATACAGCTCATTTTGAATTCTTTATGATGTCATTTGGGGGAGCATTTTTTTAGCATTAGTGTGGAAAGTCTATATCACCATCCGAGGAAAGACTTAGGTGGAGAGGGCCTTATTATCTCCAAATCTGGCTCTTCCTGCTGGCTGTGCACCTACTATGGATGTTTCTGGCCTTCATTTGGTGAAACAGGGTATCTGGAAAGAACTAAAAAATTTTTAGTGTTGTGAGAAGCTTTGAGGACTGAAAATAAATGCTAGACTGAAGTATGCATTGACCACTGAGAAACAAGATGCAACTTCTTATTCTCTAGCCCCATCCTCCTTGACCAAGGGAAAGTCTTCCTTCCAGCACGTTTTTAGCCTGTTCCCCTGGGTAAGGCATTCCTAAGGGCTGGTCTTGGCAGTAAGACTGATGCAAAAAGCCGTTCAGTAACTCTGTCTTATCTTCGTCCCCTGTTACCAGGGTCCTCCCTCCATTAAGTGATGGGCCCATATTATCCTTAGCTTTTTCATTTTGTTCTCAGTATATTTGAAGATCTTGTTGTCCTTGACATCCTTGGCCAGATTTAATTCCTGATGGGCCTTGGCTTTCCTTGACTCATTTCTACATACTCTGACAACCTCTCTATATTCATTCCAAGTGGCCTCTCCCTGTTTCCATCTCCTATATATTTCCTGATTACACTTGAATGATGACAGAAGTTCACTGTTTATCCACACAGGTCTCTTGTCCCCTCTGCCTGATTTCTTGTTCATTGGGACACATCATTCTTGAGCCTGGAGAAAGAGATCCCTGAATATCAGCCAACTCTCTTGGACCCCTCTTCCCTCTAGGGCCTGTTCTCATGAGATTCTTCCAAGAAGATCCCTGGAGAGGCTTAAGTTAGTTGTCCTGAAGTCCATCTCACTTGCTGCCTTGCTTCCTCCTCACCTGATACTGTACTCCACAATCTCATTGTCACTACAGCCAAGGCCATCCCCAACCTTCACGTCTCCAACGAGGCCTTCCCTGTGTAGTAGCAGAAGGTCGAGAACCACACCATTCCTCCACCATCTACGACTCAGGAAGTTGTCATCTATGCTTTCCAGAAACCTCCTGGACTGTTTGTGCTTTGTTGTGTTGCTTTTCAGAGTAGTTAAAGTTCCCCACAAGAACCAAGGCCTGTGACTTTGAGGCTGCTTCCATCTGCATGTAGAAGGCCTCATCCACTTCCTCCTCCTGATCACGCAGCCTGTAGCAAACACCCACAACAGTGTCACCCCAGCTAGTTTGCCCTTTTATCCTGACCCATAAGCTCTTGACTGGCTCATCATCCACACCAAGACAGAGTTTGATACATTCCAGGTGCTGCCTCACACAGAGGGCAACTCCGCCACTGCACCTTCCTGATCTATCTCTCCTAAACAGCGAGCAGCCCGTCATGACAACAGTCCAGTCATGTGAGCTATCCCATCACACCTGTAATTGCAACGAGACAAAAGGCCTGCGCACAGATCTCTTGTTTCTCCTCTTTTTTCCCCATACTGAGTGTGTTGGTGTACAAGCACTTTACAGAAGTGTTTGATTACGTCAATATCCCAGTAGGGGAGCAAAGGGATGCCCTATAGTCCTGTCTTTGATTATGCCTTTGGCTGCTTGTGCTTGATTGAGGTATTCCGTCTTAAGCCTCATTTTCCTATTAGTATGGTCACTATAGTTCTCCCATTCCCACACCTTATCACTGTCAAGCCCAGCTGTGTCACCACCCCCTTTCAAATCTAGTTTAAATCCCTTTTTAAAAGCCCAGGTAACTCCTGAGCTAAGAGTCTTTTCCCCTTTGAGACAGGAGGATCCCGTTTGTTGCCAGCAGTCTGGGTGTCATTTAAGCCAAATCATGATCAAAAGAACCAAAATTCTGCTAGTAGCACCAGTCTCGAAGCCAGGTATTTCATCTGCATGATTTTCCTGTTTCTTGCCCCACCGTTTCCTCCAACCTGCGGCACACAGAAGATCACATCTTGTGCTCCAGATCCCTTGATCAGTTGTCCCAATGCCCTAAGGCCCCTCGATTGCCCCTTATCGGGGTCTTGTTTTTGCCTTCCTGGAAAACCAGTAGTGGATAATAACCAGTGAGCCATACCAGGCTAGGAATTTTCTTAGTGACGTCTCTCGCCTGGGCCCCAGGGAGCCAGCACACCTCCTTATGGGTATGGTCTGGTCAGCATATCAGGCCCTCCATTCCTCTCAAAAGGGAGTCACCAATGGCTATAATCCTTCTTTTTTATTTAGTTGAGGAGGCCATGATGCATTGGATAGGCTGCCCTGTCCTAGGCAACACCTCCATCCCAAAAGAACCTTCATCCACATTCTCATTTCCTTGTCCTCATTTCCTTGGGCCTTGGATTCCAGGGCCTCATACCTACTGTATAGGGGCACCTGGGGAGGTGGGGTAGGTTGGGAGGGGATTCTCCTGCCACCCTGAACAGAACCCCTTCCCATTCCCCTCCATTTCTAAGGTCCCCATTTTCTTCCTGATGGTGAGAGTCCCTAATACTCTTTAAACTTGCTCCTTCATCTCCGAGCTCCACCACTGTGCTGAGCAGATCATTGACCTGATCACACCCCACAGAGCTGTTCTCCCTGCTGCCAGCTGAGAGCGGCACCAGGCTCTGGCACTCCCTGCAGCCTGAGAACTGGAATCCTGAATGCTTTTGTGGCACTCCCTCTGGCTGGCCACATCCTTTCTGCTGCGCGCAGAGGAACTTTTCTCCAAGTGGACACCATACCTACACTTTCCCAATGAGGGCAATGACCGCCAACTGTGGAGGATTTCAAGTTCATAGGAGCAGGTATGACCATATCAACAGGTAGAAAATTAGGGTTACTTGGGGCTCAGTGGCTATGAGTACTTTGTATTTAGCAATTTAAAAGGTTTCACAGCAAACAAATCAACATCTCTGAGAAAATCCTGCCCGAACCTGCAATTCCCAGCCTCATCAAAGGCATCTCCAAGGACAGCACATGCAGCATGGTGCCCATTTGTACTAATAACTGTAACCAGCTATACCCCCTATGTAAATTAACGCCAATTAAAGTACAATAGTTATTGGCTGATTTAATTTAAATGGCTACAAGCTATGAAATAAGAATGTATACAGAAAGAAAAGACTTTTTTCTTTTCTAGGCCTAAAGGGAAATAAAGGATGTTTATATTTTATGAGGAAGGTTACTATCCAAATTAGTAATTTAAGGTATCAGAAAAAAGGTTCTTTAGCAAGATGCGGTATTGAAACTTTAAACTGGTATTCCTTCACCTGTTTTCTGCAGGTGAGATGAGCTGTGATTTCAACCAGCTTGCGGTTTCCTAACTAAGCATAAAATTATTTAATACTTTTTTTCTGCAGTGAAGATTTGTAGTGAAGCCTGGATGAGTAAGTGGCCAAATCTCATGAATCTTCAGTGCCCATCTAAGTCATAAACCATGGTTAAAACTTCCTACCCTAAATATATATTCTCAACCCCTAACTGTTGAATTGGACATTTTTATGTTGAATTAAAATGGTAAACAACATAGACATGAAAAATGCCAAGTAAGTACTTCTGTTGATAAATAGCCTTTTTATCAAAGGATAACATTAAGATCAAATTTTTTTTTCAAAAGCACTCAGGAAGATTAAGATACAGATACCAAGCAAGTAGGATAGAGATAGTTCTTAAGGAAAGATAGTTGTCTTAGGCCTGTGGAGAAAACTTTGTTAAGATTCTTTTAAGATTCAAAGATTTTGGTCATCTTGGGCAATCAGCCTTCAGCAGTCTGGAACTGAGACTAAGACATGCAGATCTACATTCTTGAGTTGAGTTTTAAGTCTAACTGGAGATTTTGTATTTTCAGGTAAGTTAATTTAAAACACAGGACCAAAATGACACTAATTTTCACAGAATCCTAGAACTATTTGGGTTGCAAGGGACTTTAAAAATAATCTAGTTCCAACCCCTCTGCCATGGGCAGGGACACCTTCCACTAGACCAGGTTCCTCAAAGCCCCATCCAAACTGACCTTGAGACTTCTAGGCTTGCATTATCCACAACTTCTTCTCTGGACAACTTGTTCCAATGTCTCATGACCCTCAAAACCCATGTTCTGTTACCAGTTTGGCTCTTTTCCTATGTGAAACCAAATTCAATCAATGAAAAAGACAATCAAGGTTATCATTGATGAAAACCAGCAGTCTTACTGATTTAAGTGAATACAAGCTGAGTCTCAACCAAATACACCTCTGTCATGAAAAGGATGAAAGATGTTTTCGTTTATGCCAAAGTAGGATTTTAAAAACATTGAATCATTTCATTCACCTTTATTTTCATCCAGAAAATTTATTTTTTGTCTGTGATTAAAACCCTATACTTCAGGGTATGTTTCCTACAATATATCCTATTTCTCAGGTGCTGGAGGCAAACCCTGGGGAGTATTATTCCTTATTTAGTGTGTGCCAGACCACATTTGACACAGTCCATTACACTGACACAAGATTTATCCTTCTGATAAAAGAAGCAAAATCTTCAGCTGGGGAAACGGACTTCGATAGCTCTTCAGAATGAAAAATATCTGGTTTTCAAAACTCTGCTAGTATTCACAAGCCCAGAGGTTGTGTTTGTGGTGCCTGTGCTAGCATTAAGATATCATTTAAAAGCCCAAAGAAAGGCAAATGATTGTATTAGCTCTATCTCCAGGCCAGTTATAGAGGTACTGATTACTTGCCATATCTTCTACAGACAACAGGAACTTCACCAGGCAAATCAGACGCTCTAATTTAAGAGGGGTCTGTCTCTCTGCTTAAGAGATTACACTGTTGAAAGGAAGTCACTGTTAGAGAAAGTATTTCTTCTTAAAGCGATATAACCCAAAAGAATCTGGCTGCCAAGCCTGAAATGTTCAACTATAAATGAAATAGCATCAATATCAAAAACATTATCAATATCAGTGTCAACTAATAGAAGAGTTAGAAAGTTGATGTTAAGGATAAACACTGAAATAGGATGTTTCACAAACATTCCCAAAGTGGTTTCAATTTAAACAAAAATGGAAAATAGTGTTTTTCTAAATTATCTTCTAAACGCATTACCTTTTTAAATTGAAGTGTAGGTCTACTGTCACATCCAAGTAAAACAGCACCATTGCACTGGGACTCAGAGCAGAGGTCAAAGCCAATAAAAGGACATGTTTTGGACCATGTATGACCAACAAACCACTTGATTCACTGCAATTGTTTGCATTTAGTTACCTAATTCTCAATTAGTTACCCAATTATTTGCATTTGATTAAAGAGCAGAGCATTTTCAGACAGATCTCCACTTGAATACTCAGAGCTGTGGATTCCATCTTTTTGCCACAGTCATTGCTTTCCATGATAAGTTTACAACACGGTTTGTTTTCCTTTAGCATTAAAAGGTATTCCTTAGTTAGATTTCTCTACTTCTGATCTTGTTACCAAATAAGAAAATCTCTTAGCAAACAAAAATATCAATTTGTGTCATTTCTTGGAAATTGCGGAAAGATTAGTCCTGAGTATTAGTTTTGGCAATACCTTGTAAGCCTTTCATTGTAGCAGAATTTTTTCAGCTCTAGAATAATTTTTATGTTCATTGTTTTAAAAAGTATTATACCCAAATGTTTCAGTATCTTCTTTAAAGTGAGGACCCTGGAGCAAGATGTGTTATTGCACTAGAACTAGCACACTGGAATGACACAGCTCACCATATTTAGGTCTTACCTCTTGATTCAGACTAACTTTGCCCTCTAATCTCAATAGTTGTGATTTTCTAGGATGCAATCTCCTGTTCTGTCTTTTGCATTCCAGTTCTGTTGACTTAATTTGAAGGTGTTTTGTATGAAACATTTTGCCAAGTAATACAGGGCAAATTAGCAGCCTACATTTCTCTGCCCTAATTAATTTATTTTTCATTTTGTCAATCTTTTCATGACCCACTTCATGAACAGAACTTTTCAACAATCGTTCCATACCTATATTTACCCTGAAAAAATGTCAGACCAAGTCAAAGTTTCTTCCAGTTTTAGAGGCTTGGTCTTCTTGTTTCTCCTCTTCAACTGACTCTTTTTTTTTGTTACCTGTTATTTCACAGAACATCTAGTTCATGATTCATAATTTCTATAGAGTATTGGTCTTTAATCAGACCAGCAAATACCTTTAAAAATTAAAGTATACACATTTTAACAGATATTGATCCTACATATATAAATGTGACAAAATGGTACATCTCTCAGGACCTATTTCCCCAAAAGTGTTGACTAACTTTAATTATTTTTCTTTCCTTTATTCATTCACTGATCGCATTTTACATCAGCATTTTCACTGTTTTCCCTGAGACTAATGCTGAGCTAAATACCCAGTAGAGATCAAGATTCCCCAAGTAATTTGTTTTGGGGCAGGGGAAAACCCTCAGAAGATTGCAAGATGTCTCTACCTTCTGAAAAGTTGGAGTAACTGTTTGGGTTTGAGTTATAAAATGAAGCAGAAGCGAGACATGGAGAGGAAATCTCCTGTGAGGTTTGCACATCAAAATGGCTTGTTTGGTTCTAATTCTCTATTTATTCCATTTTAACATGCCTAATGTCTTGATTATCAGCTTTACACACTGTTTCATTTATCTAAGGGCTCTAGGCAAACACAGCAAAAGCTTATTCTGTGTAGTTCGTAATAACACTGTACACCCAACCCTTAGCTAATTCAGCTTTGTGAGGGACAATCCAAATTATAACACAGTAGTTATGGATATGCACTATTGGTTTGGATGCTCTAAGTTTAGCTTCTCAAAATCGCTCATATCCCTTTGTGGTACATACCACTACAGGAGTGCAGCTCAGCAGAACTGCATGGGACGTTGTGGTATGGATGGTTCATCGCTGTCTGTTTAGAGGCTTGGTTTGCCTCCTTCTGGTATGTGTTCAAATGGTGAAATCATGCTTGTTGTAGGCCTTTTATCCCAACCTTCCCAAATTATCGGGTTCTTTTAATGCAATAATGAAACCAAGTAATTCTTCCAGCATCGGGTACTTAAGGCAGCCTTGTGGCAGCTCTCAGATAAGGTGAGCATTAAAAACAGCTGATCCCTTCCAAAGGATGGCAATGCCTTTCTATTGCTCTTGCTCGTAGAGGCTTCCAGGACTCAGAAGATCACTGCTATGTAATTCCCCTGCAACGAGACCTGAGGGAGTATTTGAGCAGAGTCAGGCAGCAGGTGACTGTTCATGACTCCATCTCCCTCCTCACTGACCTCCCTAACCTTCTGTTGTTCTTCATTGTATTTTTACATCATTTTCTCCTTTCTGTCTCTATAGTTCTTCCTGCCAGACCAATTCAGCACCCATCAACTCTCTCTAAGGCTGTCCCGGCCAGCGAATGTGCTTCATTCTGAGGATTTTCTCTATTGTGCCTAATACCTAGCAGAAAGGAGAAGCTGTCCTTTTTAAAAGTAGAATTGAAGCACTGTCCAAATATAGCTCTTAGGCACAACCCAAACCATAAGCAAATCAATAGGACTTCTCATTTGTTCACATGATTACAATTAAGCATATCCCTTAATGCTTCCCTGGATGGGAGCCAAAAGACAGCAGTAAATTGAGTTGAGATCCCAGAAATTACATTCCTTTTACTGAGGCAAAATCACCCTTTGTATTAGCAGATGACACACACTCTAGTGCAGAGAAAGACACATAATCAAGCCACATACACTGGGGGGGTCTTTTATTTCCATTTCTGCAAGCATGGTCCTTCGCCCTGCAATTAAATAAAGCAAAGAAAGAGAGAAATCCAAAAGAAGCAATGGCTTGGCACCTTTGCTGCAAAAAATTCCTTAGTGATGAACATGGTGGCTGAGCTCTCAGGTTACATTACATCAAACAAAGGCTCTCCAAAGAAACAGCTCAGCTGCATGAAGATCTTAACAATTAGAACAGAAAAGGAGAAAGAACAGATTCTGAGCAAAAAAATACGGGAGACAAACTGAGCTCTGATAAAAAGTCAAAATAAGAATTAATAAGTAAGGATGTGACACAGTCCTAAGAAATACCAATTCTACTTTCTTCTTTGCTGCAGTATACAAGTACCTTCCACAAGAATATTAGATAGCGAATCAAGCCTTTCATGAGTGCTTCAGCTGCCTCCTCGTTCTGTCCTCAAGGGAAAAACATGCACACTTTAATGTTCAGTTTGGTAAACTTTAGAAATATGCTGCCTCATATTCCCAGCAGAAGGAAAGGAATGACTAGGTGGTGATGGTGGTGCCTGGTCATCCTATGCAGTGAAAAAACTCTTCTTGGGTACTGCAGGTCTCAGTCTTGTGTTTTCCATGGTAATGCCAGCCCTTTCCCCCCCACGCTGCCTTCGTGGAGGTGACACAGCAGGATGGCTGTTGACAGGGATTTCCACCACCCCAGCCTGAGCTAGACTTATAAAATACCTTTCCAGCTGGGACTTTTCTGCTTTAAGCAGAAAAGGAACACATTCCTGGGCAGAACTAAGTGGTTCTGTATTTGTATTAGAGAAAATCAGATAAAGAGGGTGGCCTGGGGACAGATCTGAAAATGAAGCACTATGTAATAGTCTTTGATGGCAAGGGAAGTGTCAGCTTGGGTCAGTCAGGAGAAGAAGTTCTATGAGGAAAAGTCATAACCTTCAGCCAAAAATTTTCCTGTTATATAATCTAAGATTTTATTTCAATTATTTATTTTCCAAAATTAAAGTCTAGACAAAGAACACTGCATTCTACCTTTAAAAGTCTCAGACATTGCTTCAGTTTTCTTACTCCCTCCACAGTTGAGATATTTTTCTTAGGGATATCTCTCCAAAATGCCTACAATTTTTATCTCGTGAGAAGCATGTTAATGCACTCATCCTCTCACTAAATTAACTGTTTTTCCTCTATGAGGAGATCATTTGCATTTGTCTTCTCAAAATTGTTTTTCAGATTTTGATTATTTTTTTCCTTTAAGCCAGCCTTCCAATACTCTTTGGCACTGACATGTCCCTCCTGAAACAATTCTTCTGTTTTTGCCGTTATGTTCCTTTACTACAACTTGCAATCTTTATAATTTCAAAGTTTCTCCCTTCTCATCAGCCTTTTCTCTGTTCCTCACTTATGTCTGGTTGCCTTATCAAAATATTGACAAAATGCTTTCCAAGAACCTGGCAGATGTTCAGTGCATCCTGACACATTATTCTACTGGTAGACACCTACACAGTTGAAATCCCTTCTTCCTACCTTCTTCCTATTTGGGATGAACCTGAGAGATATTTTCTAAAGAGCCCCAACGTCCCTACCTCTTTGTTTGGTACCTTATTCTGAATCCTAGAGAGATCACACCTACTTACCCTCTCTCTTTATCTCTGCCTATACAACTGGCCCCAAGTGCACATGTGCGTATATGTTGACAGAAAGTAATGTACTAGGCAATATCTTTTATCCGTATTTCCATGCCAAATATCTCAAGACAAGGTAAATCATTTTACATGATCATTCCGCAGATATAGATTATCTTAGCACATCTGTTGTTCTGACATTGCAGGACTTCAGGTTTGAATTCCTTGATTTTTTTAATGTTTTTTGTGCTCCTAATCTCATTTTTTAGAGATCGTGAAATAATATGGAGGGAGACATTATTCAAGAAAGAATGTATTTGGAGCTTTTTTTATATGTCATTGGGTAGAAATTATTTGTATTCTAGAATTTTGTTTTATATTTTACTTTCATATGAAGTGAAAAATACTCTTCTGTGCATTGGGGAGAAAAGCAGAGAATACATTCATGTGATTACACACGTATCTACGAGTGTGGGCTGCACATTTTGCCTGTATGCAACAACACTTGAATGCCTCTATCCTTCTCTGGGGCTAGCAAGTAAATCCGTGTATTTCAGTATGTTACATGTGGAATAGCTGACAGCAGTGTCTGACCAGAGGCACCCAAGAACTGGAGACTCTCACTCACCGCTTTTCCTACTCTCTCCCACAGATGCGAAATGATGGGCCAGACCCTCAGCTGGACTCAGCCCACAAGCCTTAGGTTCAGCATTTTAAAGGATGACAGAAACACTTTAAGTCAAATGAGCCTTCCAAACAAAAGCTTTTTCTTTTCCTTTTTTTTTTCCTTTTTTTTTTTATTTTTTGCTTACAGCAGCCCATGTCACATATACAAATACTTTATATGATGGAGTCCTCTGTGGCCCAAATATGAATAGACTCATCTTTGAAAAAATCAATAAAAGTGTTTTAATCCCCATGTCCCATTTTTGTAAATAATTTACATGCAACTTACTATCCTTTGCAAGGTAATAACACTAAACTCTTTAAAGAAGGGTGCATCTTGGAACCAATCCTGAAAGAATCAAAAACAGATTGAAAGTTGAGGTCAGGACTACAGGTGATCATAGCATTCAGTTTCAGAAGTGGAGATTTATATAAAATCATCAAAAAGGAGTCGCAATGGAAAAATTTTCTTCTGACCAGAGTACCAAGAGCACAGACCTCTTGTCAGTTATTCTAAAGAATGAGGAAAGCTCTTCTATCTAGCAAGTGGAAGAGCATGTCTGAAGAGCAGCAAGCTGGCAGGGCAGAACAGAGAATATGCCCAGACAGAATTTGGGAGAGGAGCCTGGTTAGCTTGTCCCAGAGTCAGAGTGGTTCCTGGACCATTCCACGCCTTACAACAAGCGTGGTGACCAGCACCCAGTGCAGCCTGGCCCAAGTGAAATAAACTCTTGGCAAGAAAAGCAGACTCAGAGGTAAGCAGAGCCTGTCTAATCTGTAACTACAGAGGACTCCATCTGAGCCTGCATCCCCAGGCAGAGCCCAGAGGTGCTCCTGCAGTGCCACACTGTTTGCCTGGCCACAGCCTCCAACACAAACCATTTGCTCTCTTACATCATTGCCCGGGAGAAAAAAAAAGAAAACAAGACCAAGGTTCTATGCAGTATCTTCTCCATGCATAGGTCTTTGTCCCTGTATACCTCTCTGGTATTTCTCTTTTACTCTGCTGTGCTGGATGATTGGTTTTCCCTGCATCAGTCCAGTAGCTGCAAGGCTGAGACCTGCCCAGGTTCACCCCTCATACGAGTGCTTGGGGTGGAACTTCCTGATGTCACCTGGTGCAAACTGGAGATTTTAACATTCAGATTCAGATGCTTCAAATACATTTAGAATTAATTATTTAGGTTAAGTAAGCTGAAGGAAAATTCTTTAGATGTGTCTGGTTTGAATTTGTAGTGGAGAAGCTCAGAGCTTTTAGGCACAACTGGTATCCCTGTACAGTGAATCATCAGATGGGCTGCAGAAAATGTGTTTCTTTCTGTGTACAGGCTGATGATGTTAAAATGAAAATTAACAAGGGTGCCTGCATGGTTAGAAGTACTGTTCAGGGTTTGGTGGAGCTCTATGTTTTTAAATTGCCTGGCCCGAAAGGATCATTTTTCCATCTGGATCTCTAAAAACCTAAAAATACAATACAAATACATTTGTGGCTAGTCTAACATCACTGTAGCAGTAAAGAAGGAGTATCAGATATATAATATATGCAAAAGCGCTTGAATTTTCCTGTTTCATTTCCGCTTGTCCTGCCCAAATAAACCTGATGACTGTATTTTAACCTTAAAATGTATGTGTACAATATAAAGTCCTTCATAAAAAATCATTTAAATTCCAAACCAACACAGAATTGAATAGTTCCAGCAACAGAGTCAAGCATGTGCTTCATTGGTAGATCAGGTTTCTAATGAAGAACAGTTGCTTATATTATCTTATCATAAAATGCCGTTTTCTGTTGGTAATAAATAAATATCCCCTGAAAAGCTTCCAAATTGCACTTGGATAGCAGTTGTTTCACAAATGCACCCAACTCATACTTCAGCAAATTTACAAAGACACATTCATGTTTTCACTTGACAGCAAATAATATTTACATACCACGTCAAGATAACTTTCTACAAACATTCTTGTTTACTAGTCAAACCTGCAGGTAAAAACTTTGTTCAAGTGGTTGGTCTGGCAACATAATTTGGCACTCTATTAACTTCTGTTTCTGCTTTTGCACAAACAAGATTTGCCACAGATCACTGGTTCAAACAAGGATCCTAAATGAAGTATCTCAAATTAAGTTTGAATTGATTTACATCGTGAACCAATGAACCAGCAAATTTTCTTGTGTGCGTTTCCGTGTGCAGAACTAAAATACTTACAGGAGATACTGTCATACTGGCAATTAGGGTCATTGGATGAGGAAGACCAATTTCCTCATTTGTTTTCCCATCTCATTTTGTAGGAGGAAGAAACACCTGACATCCCTCCCTCTTTAAGTTCCGTTAAACTCATCCAGGTTAAAAATATTCAATCTTCCAAAATCTCTGAATAAAATAGCTACATCAGGAATACAAAATCTATATCAAGGAAAGGACATTAATTTATTAACATCTAGTTTCAGTATAAGAAGTGCATGACTATGGCATTTTTAGGGAAAGTCATGTCTCTGCTTACTTTTTTAATGGAGTAATCTGTCTATTTTCAGTTCTGTCACTGAAGGAGTAAATTTAGCAGACAAAAATATGGTGGAACATAGCTAGAACTATGTAAACTGAAAATGCTGATGTGATGCTTTGAAGCCTTCTGTGTTATCTCGAGAGTATCTCTATATGCCACAGTCCAAACATCCCACTAGCATTTCATAGAAATGTTTGAACTCTTTGCTTAATAAAGAAAAGCAGAGACAGGCTGTTGCTGAGGGTTTGTGCTGAGGAGAGCATGTACTTGTATGCAAGCACATGTGTGTTTGCACGTGTGTTTCTTTCTTCCGTGGAGATTATGAGCTGTGTAGGAATAGAGTGCTTAATTGAAAAGATAACAAATGATGAAGCAGCTGTTAAGTACGGCACAAAAATTGCTCTGAGCAGTTAAGGCTGATCATCATGATGGAAATAGCTTTTTGACAAGCTTAGCATTCCTGTGACAATAATTAAGAATCAGGTTTCCACCAAAAGGCTTTATAGCCAGAAGGGGTTGTAAATCAATGGGCAGCATTTTTATCTTGGAATGAAAATTAATTATTCAGTGTAGAACATGCTTTCTCACACTTAACTGCCTGTAATGCCTCCTTTATTCTCTATCTTAATTCAATTAATATACCATTGTTAAAGGGGTGTTTGTCAGTAGTGATTCACTTCTGTTAAAAATTATGATAAGGAAATATGACAAAATTGAATGGTTCTTAAATTAAGCCATAGTTCAGATTTTTTTGGCAGAAGATTGTTAGCTGTTAAGTACTCTTTGACAAGGGTGTGGATATGAGCATTTTGTATTGCACCCTTTGAGCTTGCAAAAGCACATAAAGGGATTGAATAATACATGAAAAAGAAGTGTAGGATTTTCTGAAGTGCTCTACATAGCCCTAACTTCTTTCTCCCTTTTAAGCTAGTCAGAAAACATATTGAATTTAATTGGAGCCATTTCAGAACACCAAAGACTATTGAAAATCCTATTCTTATTGAGAAGAAATAAAAAGTGTTCTTGCCTTTTTGACTATTATATGGAAATGAAGGCATCTATCAAAGTTGTCATGACACTTACAGGGAAATGATGAGACTTTGGGGAATTATTTAGACTGTTTTGACAGGCTCCACAATCTGAAAATGGGCCTGGAAATGTCCTCTTGGCAAGAAACATTAGACAACATAAGCCTCCACAAGGGCAGCTTTTGTCTAACTATTGCCATTGGTGTTTTCATCTTCAGCAGTAACAGAAATAGTAGGGAAAAAAAAGTACTGGAATTAGTGTTTAATTTCATCCAGCACTCCAATATTTTTCCATTATTCCCCATTTCTTCTGTGGCCCTGAGAAGTGCATCCTGATTTTTTGCTAAATCTTTCTTTAAATAAGCTAATATTTTGTAAAATACCAGAGGTGTGAGAGTAAAAGTCCTTTCCTTAAAGGAGTCCCATAATGTTGTATCACCCAGTGTAAGTTCATTATGGAACTCACCCTCTGAAGCAAATATGAACTCCTGGCAGATTAAGAGAATTTCTTAGAGGGCAAGAGGTGCAATTCTTTCAGTTCTTTTTTGTTATCTCATTGGTGTTTCTTCTGCAGACAAGCACTACTAAAAGAAGCACTGGTGAGTCACAAAAGAATGCCCTCTCTACATATTAGAGAATTAATTGCCTTATAAAACCTCCTAACATTATATCAGCTTGAGCTAATGCTGACTCTGCTCACAACAAATGAGGTTATAGAGGACAAACAGAGCCCTGGATTCTTGTTCTTGCCCCAAAAATATTCCTGCCTTGCTGCCTCCTAAAATGTCTTTCATGAGGAGATTGTTCACTGACCTAGCACAGAGGTCCACATCCCTTCTCATTTCTGGATGTTCACTGGTAAGCCTAGCACCAACGCTAGCCTCTGAGTTACTCCTCTTTGCAATCAGGAGACTGCAACTGATTCACGCTTTTAAAAGTCAAGAGACTACGGGGTATTCCATGGCAAACTGATATTGTGGAAGGAGAGTAAAACTACCATGCCATGTTCTGAAAATGTTCCAGGTGAAATAAACTCCAAAATTGTTTGGTTTTCCATACTTGAACTAGGAAATAGATTTAACCACCTAAGGGAACCTAATGTGTTTCTCCTCCTTTTAATCTGACATCTTATCTGCACATCAATATTTGTGTCTTTTACATGCAGAGCTATTACTTATACTTCAAGATATCACAAACAATCAAAGACAAACATATCCACAATTCCCATTTCATCTATGAACACCTTATGGGGTAGGGGTCACAGTGATGTTGGAAGAGGCTTCTATGCTAGATTTCTTTTTTTTTTTTTTAAGAAGCCTACGGTACAATGGAAATAATAAGGCCAGCTATAAACTTGAGAATGTGTCTTTCTATACTGCCTAAATTTTGAATTTAAAAATCCTTTTGTCCTTTCCTATCCTGTTTTCCACCTCACTGACCACCAACATCTCTTCTACATTGACTATTCTAAACAATTAGCTGAGAAGCATTCCTTGCAAATAGCTCACCAGCCCAACACCTTTACTCAATTAGGATATTGCTTCCTCTTCAATCAACAGGACTTGTTTCTGTAGGACTACCCAAAAGGAAGATGCCTTCCAAGAAAACTGAGACTGCCGGGAGCTGGTCCTGAGATAATCCTCCTTTGTTCATCAGCTGCTTCACCCATTTTGAGGAGACAGTTGGGAAGGAAGCAAGGAGACCATGTATGTAGATCAACACACCTTTTAAAACATAGAAGTGTCAGTATCTGACTTTATGTGTAAGTTGATAAAAATCTTTAAATTCTTTACCACTTTGTGAGCTTGTTAATAAAGCAGATTAATGGCTTCTGCACTGACTCATGGTTTTATTCTCAGTGTCAGGCCAGAAAACGAGAGAGAAATAAACCACCCAGAAAAGATCAGATAATTTCTGCTAGACAAAAAGAGCCACAAACAAACATGTGAAATTCAAAGAAAGTGCATCTATTGTTAGTCCAGGCTATTAATGCCTGCTGCCGTTTGGTCCAGTTGGAGGGAGCAGAGGACTTGTATGAATCACATATTAGGACAATATGTCTAATACAGAGCCAGAGCAGAACGTTTCTGGCATTTTTTAATGGATACAATAATGTTGCATCACAAATCTGTCCTTGAGTTTTTCTTTCAAGGGAACTGCCCTGGAGTTAGTTGCAAAAAATTCAGTGGTCTGGAAATTATGTAATTTAAACATGTTTACCTCAGTGTGTGCCAGTATTTGCAGCTGTTGAAGTGAGCAGAGCCTTGTCCTACTGAGGCAAATTCCCTTAAATTAAAAACTGCTTCTGTCCCATGCACCCCCACACATGTTTAGCCTTTGCTGACCAAACTTGGGAATTTAGAACATTTCATAAATACTTGCAAATAAAGAGAGGCAAAAATGTTCAGTGGAAGAGTTTTTTACCAAAAACAAGTGCTCTTATTTCACATTATTTTCGGGAATGTAATCCAATTTTGAACAGGGAGAAGTGGAAGCATTTCATTGTCTTTTGCAGTTACAATATATCTAAATTAATAAGTTACTCAAAATAGATATTTCAAAATAATTTAAATTAAACTTGTGGGCTGTAAAACTTAAATGCAACATTTCAGTATCTTCACTCATTCTCTTGATATTTAACAAGGTCTTACAGCTACTGAAATTTACTTAGTTTGGCTGATTTAATAGCTGAAAATGTTAGAAGAAAATCACATCAGAAATTCCAGATTTTCAACTGTTTTCAGTGAATCAGGAGATAAGCTGGTAGAGATAAGTTCCTATACTTCAGCCTGGTTCTGTAACAATGTGGAAAATAAACTAATCTTGATCCAAATTGTACAGAAAATCAAAGCATTCCTGTCTGGGTTTTAATCATTATTGATACCACAGGATTTTTTCCTTATGTAACATTCATGCAATATATGAAATTAGGGACACCATGTACTAACTATAGAAATTGATTGTGATATTTATATAAAACCACTGTATGTCACCTGTTCCTGTTCACAATTCACAGTGAAAATTCACCAGCAGAGATGAACCACCATTAGTGTTTAGTGTATTACCAAGCACAAGGGTGCTAAATGCACAAAAAATTATAAACTACTGTGTGCACAAGCACTGAATGCAGCCAAATAACATATTGGTGGTGTGAAATAGGACAATGGAAAGTTTACCGGGACAGTGCTTGGAGCTACATTTTGTATTGCACTGACTCAACTCCTTGCTGATTTTATTTCTGCAAGGTCCTGCAGGGAGGGTCTCATGCAGGAGATCTGGGCCTCTTTAAAACGTCTAAGATTAGATGTCTAAGGCTAGAAAATAAACTGATATGCTTGCAGTAGAAATTTATGAAGAGACCACGTTGATCTGAAAAAATGAAAAAGAAGGGATTAAAAAAAGATTTTTCACTCCTGCTGATGACACAGAAATCCATAAACACGGCTTTTCCATGTGACAAAGTGATATGTAATATTCACTGTGGTTTCACACAGTTGGGTCAATAAACTTCCATTAAGTATGGACAAGCTGTCAAAGTGACCCGCTGCCCTCATTTCTGCAGTATGACTTGGCCTTAGCTGTCCATATTAATATGAATTTTAACCCTTTGGTTTGGCATTTTAATTCTTCATCCATTAGTCTCACATTTCTGTGTTATCAGTTAGTACTATTGATTTTAAAGAATACATACAGTCAATTTGCACATATGTATTTGCAAAGGTCAGCAGAGGACACAAATGTGATTTCTGCAAGGAGTCCAGACGTTGCTTTCTGATGATTTTTATCATCTCTCCTCCTGGCCAAGATTATTTTTTGCAAGTGGAAGTAGTACTTATCATAACTAAAAAATCACTAGATGTCCTTGCAGTCTAAATTTTTAAGGGTTCATTTGTGGGTTATTTTACAAGATGTGTCTAAATAGAGGCACTTCAAGTCCAGAAATATCTTTCTTCAAGCTGAGCTTCTCCTGAGGTGATTGCCACACCTCAGCTGCCTGTGCTTTGTTGGAACACACAACTCTCTCAATAGGCACACAGAAATAAGTGGAAGAAGCGCAACAGTCTGAGTCTCAGCCCTCACAGACCTGCACATGCTTTATGTTTAAAGCATACAGATAAAACAACAAAAATTGAAGCTTTTGCATGACTAAGATAAACCCTGCCCACCCTTTCTACTTTTTCTTCTTTTTTTTTTTTTAGTCGGATGGAAACCAGGCAGTAGAGATGGATTTTGCATTTGTCTGAAATACCAATGCTGTAGTTGCACTGCTCTCAGGAGAGAGATTTCAAAACCAAATACTCTGGATGTTGAGAAACCTTCAACTTCCTTTTCCTCATTTTTTTTACCCCTTTGGTAGAAAATGCTATTGTTTATTGCAACTGGTACACAACCTTTCTGTCTAAGATCTTACTAATGGGCAGAGAAGAAATTTCTCCCAGTATTTATTATCTCAGCTCCTAGAGACCTCTGCCCCTCAGAGGGAGTATATGGTGTTACATTTTTTATGGTGTTAACTGGGACAGACCTGCTCCTTGAAGACTCCAGAGAAATCTCCTTAAGGAGTGCCTACTACTAGTTTCTTCCTCCTAATTTTTTTCAATGCCCATTTCACCTTGTTTTAGAGTTTCTGTGGTACCGCCCCAGGACACGCAGTTCCTCAATCACTAGCAGTGGCACTTGTTATTTACAGATGGGAGGGACTTAACTGGGGATCAGCTACCCAAGGGCAAGTGGCTATTCACACTTCCTAGTCCTCTGTTCTACCTGGGCACCTTCTATCCATGGTCCAGTTTCATCTGTAGGTTGATGGGAAAATGTTTGCTTAAATTTCCTGCAGTTCCATCGCTATTCCCTTTAAAAGCAGCAGGAAGCTGTCATTGAGTGCAAGATCAGTCTTCTCTGAATCTATTGATATTCCAGACACTGCCATATTCAGGGTGTTCTGCTCTTTATGATACTGCCAAAGTCAGTTGTGGCACTTGGTGGCACAATGCCATGATAACATGAATTTCTGAAGTGGCTCAGGAACAAAACGGACTCTGAAATATGCCTTTTCTCCATTTGTACATAATCCACACCAGACTTCTGAAGCAAACCAGATAGAGCTGTTCTCTTGCTCTGTACCTGCTTGGAGATCTAACAGTTTGTCCTTAGGAGCAAAAAGTAAAACATTTAACTTCACCACATTTCAGAACGTAAGAGTAGCACAGTATCATTCCAAATAATGCTTGAATTTCATTTCTAATCTGGAATCTCCAAAGTTTCTGTGTCCCTCTTGGAGCTTCTACCACAAACACATCCTTGGCTATGCTGTGATCTTTACAGTACGAACTTATCTCTCATCCACCACTTCTTGCAGGGAAATAGCAACTATGTTTTCTCTATATAGGGAGTAGAATTTTTACTGAAATGGAAAATTAATAAGCATTGTACTTCAGAAAGTATAAGGGCCAAATTATTCATTGCAGGATGAGCAAGAACCTCTGTGGAGCTAAATCAATTTATACAAAATAACAAATCATAACAAAACTTTAAAGCAAAAAACAGCCCAACCTGTTTTTCCTTGAGCAGCCTTTTTGTGAGCTTCAGCAACATGAAGGTTGGACAGGAAGAAATAGAATAAATACATAGCTTCATTCTGGGGCCGGTCTCAAACACATGTTTTCATGTGCCTAGATCTCCACACGTGAGTTTCACACCCTCTGAGGTCTCTTGAGCTATTGATACTCATATATTAAGCTCATACAGATGTATTTGCAAGAAGGAACAGTTTCTCAAGAACAAATCACCTTTTCTGCATCAGTAGCAAAGCAACTGATAGCTCTCCAGTGTGCTTTGGATTTTATACTCCGATTGTAACGAGAGCTCCATAACACTCCCCATTACAACACAACAACAACACAATCATTTAGTTCGGCAATCTGAGAGGGACAACGGCTATTTCAACATTCCCAAGGGAGGTTCAAATGACTTATTGATCAATTGATTAATAAATGTCAGCGGTCAGAGGAGAGAGCAGCCCTGCCAAAAAAAATAGCTGTCCAAAGAGCCCATAAGTGCATGAGCTATTAGGAGTGAAAAAATTAATCTGACAGAAAAATAGGGCAGTGATTGTTTTACATTAAATGTGAGAGATTATGAGATGTGTTTCCAAAACTTGTCAGATGCAATAATGAGAAATAGAAACTTCATTTTGGAATAAAGATGGTCATGCTCATATTTCGATAGACCACATATGAACGTTTGGAATTGATTAACTTTTCATAAAATAGCTGCTTTGAGTTATTTCTACTAAAAGTTAGCAACTGATGTTCTAATAAGGCTTAAGAATTGTTTTGTTTCTAATGAATAAGGCTGAATGCTTTTTCTAATTAACTTTTAAAGTGTTATTTTTGGCACAGGTGAGGGTAAATCTAGTCTGTGTGCTTTTTCATGTTTTACTGTTGGTCTTTCTCCTAAATTTTCATTGAAATGAAGTTGTAATGTGGAACGTGCATTCGTCAAATACTTACTCCTATTTATTATTAGTTTTCATTTCCAGATAAGGGGCATCAGCCAGGTGTTTAAGATTCATTTGACAGGAGGCATTCACATGTCCTAGAATGGTTTTCTTTATATCATTATTGTGGTAAGGGTATAACTGAGGGGCTGGGAGGCAGATGGTTATCTATATGAAAAATCCTTACTCACCTGAGCTGCCTAACTATAGATGACTGAGCTACAAAATTAAGTGAATCTATACATTCCCATTATTTTCAGCAGAGTGTTTGTCTGTGAAATGATTGCTCACCTGAATTTGTGAGATTTTTCTTACGGATACCTTAAAGATTAATCTTCCATTAATCTCATGCTTTGAGATTTCCTTTGGAGGCCCCAGACATGAGGATGCCTTTTATTCCCTGCCTAAATAGGAATACACATTCTGGTAGGTCTGATGGACGTACACAGTGTGATGAGAGGTATTACTGACCTATAGCACACGCGGGGGGGACCATACCTGATTAAATGATTTATTCAGGGTCACACAGGAAAGGTGTCAATCAGGATTTGAACCAATCCTCCCCAGTTGCCAGTCACCTCATGCTACAAAATCATCCCACCTTTGTCACATCAGCTGTGTTGGTAAAGGATCTGTTCCACCTATAGGAAAGGTACAACAATTAACACATTTGAACCAGCATCACAGCAAAAGCAAGACCTCTGATAATTTCCTAGACAACTTACAAGTTACAATTAGCTAAAATCCTAATTACAGTCAAGATAAGAAAAGTAAAAGTTTTTTATTATGTGGATTGAATGAAGTATAATGACTTGGTTTTGTATTTATTTATCTAATTAAATAATTTCATTCTTCATCTGGCTTCACCCGTTAAGAGAACACATACACAGAAAATGATAATTTTGAGACAATCTTTGTTTAAATATTTTGGTATCTCTGAAATCTAGGCAGAATGTCCCACATGACAACTAAGCAACCTGATGCTTTGTTGGACTTACATAATATGAACAGTTTTCCTCTATGTTGTACAGTATTTTGTGGATTTTAATAGAATAATAATTATTTTAGTAATATTTTAATAATAATAACACAAATGGAGTAAATATTTTACAATTACTTTTTAAATTTTTACTATTATTTAAAGATGTACAAAGAATAAAATAAACTTTTCTCTTTCTATATTGAGCAAGAGTTTACGATAAGCATTTTGCTTACTGCCCAGCATCAAAATGGGCTTCACGTATCACTTCAGAATTCGATTTTTGTATTGCTGTTATTAGTAATGAGGTCTCTTAAGAATCTGGGCATGTGTGTCTGTGGGAGGCTCAAAAATATATTCCTGATCTACAAGGCAAAAAGCAAACACTGAAATTCAAACATGCTTAATGCCATTCTCTTTAAAATACATATAAAACAATGCCACATTATCTGTGGTAACAATTTTTTGAGATGAAAAACCGTATTCTAGATCCTCCAGTGAGGCAGATAAGCACAGCACCAGGGGAACAATCAGTTCACACGAATGAGTATCCACATCTAAGCAGATGGTAAAGCAATATTTCCGGGATTTCAAAAGTCAAACCGCTCATTTTAACAGCAGAGCTGATCAGACAGTTCAGCTCTTTACCAGTGTTAAAGCATTGTCTAAAGCATCTTCTAGGACATTTACTAAAGAGTTTCCACGCAAAATCTGAACTTTAAAGATTATACATTTAGAAGTAAAGGTCTGCTCCATTTGCACTACTTTTTCATGCTTTGGACAGCTGACCTGGCCCATATGTCCCAATATCCATAGCTAGGATTGTCCAGGAGATGTGTGCTACTGTTGCTGCTTCATGAATAAATTTTAGAATAAGAATAGGAATATGAATAGAATAGAATAATGAATAATAGAGCATTAAGAACTGTGTGTTTTCAAATGAAGGTTGAGTTATTTGTACACTTCAGAGAAAGAATGGTCTTTATATTTCATTTTCCTCAGTTCACTTTCAGAGTTTAGTCCCTGGGAAATCGATAGCAGTTTTCTCACACGCTCTGTTTGCTTATGAGGTCTCACACAAACTTTGAAGTTCGTACAACACCATATTTTGCCAACATTTTTACAAATTCCTGGCCACCGTCCAGAAATAACCAATGAATATATTGATCTGGAGAAAAAAATATCTGAGCAAGACAAAACATCCTTTTTTTTGGTTATTTGTTCTTTTAAAAGTAAATCCTGGATATGTTTTATTATTTAAATATAGCTATTTCTAAAGAAAGTCTATCTATCATCCAGTGAACTCTCAGTCCTTTGTAAAGTCTCTTCAGGAGCTTTAGCATATAAAGTGGTTCAAAAACTTTCCAATTCTGAAACAAATCTTAACATTTTCCTGTAGTTAGTGTGTTTCTCTTTATGTGAACACCGTTCAAGGATTGCTGGTATTTTTACATAAATAATACCTCTAAAAATATCATCATACAGTTGTATCCATAGCTTTACATAAGTGCATTAAAGGAAGTGTTTGGGAATACCACATATGATTAATGTCACCTATTCCGAGACTTTGTTTTTATTTCTTTACGGCTTGAACAGATTTCAACACCTAAAGCAAATATTTCCCATGTCAGATGTCACAAGAAACCTGAAAATTTTGAGGAAAAAAGTAACCAAAGGAGTTCAGATATCTTAAGAAGGAGACTAAGGGAAAATAGGTATCAGCAAAATTAGCATTTGTCCTCCTTCAAAATATTTGAATGACCTCTTCTTGGAAGAGGTCTAACACGTGTTTTTGAGCATGATAATTAGAATTGGAAGCTGGATGTATATGTGCTAAAATTATCTTTTTCCAAATATCAGAATTTGACTCTGTTCTCAAATGGCAAGATTTGAAATAATTAAAATTTAAGTAAATATTAGACTAAAATAATACTCTACTGAGAGCATCTCATATGCTCTTAGTGTAAAGGGTATACTAAACAAAACCACCCTGCACCATGAAGTTCATCCCTGCTGCTAAAGGAAATTGCATAGTGCAGATAATAGATCCAAGAAGTTCCACACTGAAATGAACCAGCCTTGGCTGCAGCTCTTCTCCTGGAGAGCAACCCTACAGCACACCCCTCCAGGCCTCAGAAACCTCCTCTTATTTCCAGCTAGAACTTGCTCACAGTCATTTTATACCCGTTTCTTCTTGTGCCAAGGCTGTTCTTCAGTTGTTCCTCTGCCCCTCTTTGGCTGTCTTTGCTCAGAACGAGCACATCCTCTGTCAGTCTTTGTTCCACCATGAGAAATAAGCCGTGGGTCTCTCCCATGATCACCTTGGTGGCCTCTCTGTGAACATGGTGCAAAGGAAAAGAAGGAGGAGCTAACCGCACAGTAAGACAGATGAAGTATTCAAACAAATCTTTGCAATAATATTGTAAAATGTCCTTGTTTCTGCTAGAAACACTTTCCCTGAGGTCACATTTGTCTTTTCCTTAGCCCATCACATTGCTTGTTGATAGGTGACTCTCCTCATCTGCTAATGGAGAAAAATCTTCCTCCATGTCTGCCATTTTCAGCAGATAAGTGCCTGTCTGATAGAGAAATCAACTTCATAAACACTTAAGACTACATAATTTGTGCGATTATATTTAATCTCATTTTTATTTCTAAAGATCTTATTCCATTAATTTTGTTCTCCTTCGGTTTTGGTAACACCAAAATTATGATTACAAGAAATTTTCATTTAGTTAATTAAACTAGTTTAATTAAATAAAATAAACTAAATGAGTGTTTGAAGACCATTATTTAAGGAAAACTATGGCCTAAATAGAGCCATCTGTAAACAGCTGTTTTAAAAAGTTTGGGAGTTTTTCTCTTAATTTTTTTTCTTTAGGGTCAGTTTGCCTCCAATTTGCATAGTTTTGTGCATAAGCATTGTGGTATTCTAAGTAGATAGATCTAATCTTGTCTAAAAATGAAGTTGCCTGTCAATTTACACAACTAATCTTCTTGCAAACTCACGTTGCATCTCAATCACCTTCCATTTGGCTTCCCATTTCTTCTACAGTTCTTCAAAATGCCTCCCAAAATCACACAAAAAATTACCTTTTTAAAACTTTTTTCTTGCATTCCAATTATCACATTTAGTAGATTCATTTAGTGTCCCTATTACTGGATCTGTTTTTTAATATTCTAATCCCCTCTATATTATGAAATGGAAATTGTTTCCTGTCATATATTTACTGATCTATATTTACTGAGATTGTTTTTACAGCTGAAATAAAATAATTTCCACATCTATTCCTCCATTCTAGCTATCCATCAACTTTTCACTACTGCCCAGCATTATCTTTGCTAAATTCTGAGAAAGAATATATGTCTAATTTTCAGAACAACTTTGACAGAAATGCTGCTGATATCCATATGAAAATCTGGACAACAATCAGTCCAATTCTAAAACAAGTTAATCTGACTTATTACTGTACATTAAAGCCATGTAAAAATACTTAGTTTTCAGAGCTTTCCTAAACAAACTAGAGAATTTTAACTGAGAAACATATTTGGGAATTTTATTTGAGTCCAAAAGTCCGAAACAGAACTTAAGAAACAGCAAAGGAAGTTGAAAATAAAGGGAAACTAACATCGGATTGGTCTGGATGTCATCAGTTTTGATTTTGGCATTAAGTTTATTAACCACATCGAAAACCATCAAGATTTGAAAGCATTATTCAATACAGATTAGTGGAGCATGTGTTCCCTAGTAGGTGTAATTTCCATCACTTTCAACCAAGATCCTCTTGATCTTTGCTTGCCCACTTCTGGCCTTGAACCAAAATTCTTCCGCCACAGTCCTGTTGGTTCCCCAGATAACGGTGAAATGACAGTTCCCTTCACTTTGTGGATGGTACAGGTGGAAGTTCTTGTACCATCCTCGGTACTGCCCTACAGGCTCACTGCTGACATCACAAGGGACTCCCAAATTACCCTTAATTTTGAGGTATTCAGTCATTCTATGACAAGATACCAATTTAAGCAGAGCTGATAAGTACAGCTGCCTACAGAAAGAAAAAAATCCCTATCCACTACTCAGAATCACAGCTAAAGGACTTGGAGCTGGATCTGCAGGGTGACCCAGCAGTCACAAACGGATATAGGAAATGATGATGAGAAACTCGAGCCTCTCTCCAACACCTCAGTGTCTACCTGTAGCCAGGGCTGAAAGCCACAGGAATCATCCTAACTAAAAATATATACTTATGTACCAACACACTGGCACTGACAGCACGTACCCAAGGAGCAGAATGGACCATTTTAACAACTCACTCACCAAAATGTTCATTCTGGAGCCCAGATGCCCATCCCAAGGCACAGGACCACTAAATTATAATTTGTAGGTTTACTAATGTTAAAATCTACATAGTGCTTCACAAGCATGAACCTCTTTTACAGAGTATCTGAGGGAAGATTTTCCCCTTATTTAACTTATCATGAGAGGCTTTATCTCCCCAGGTTCTTATTTCCTTAGGAAAAATACTTCTTGAGCCTATCACCAAAACTACTTACGTAAAACACATGCCCTGTAGGTCAGAGATCCAGGAGAGACTGATTATCACCATAGGGTGCAGCTGAGCTGAGGCACTGCTGTGTCCCGTGGCAGCCTTATCAGGGATGTGAGATTTCCATGTTTGCAGTACTCACTGGTCAAGCTGGGCCTCTGTGTGCACCAGGGGGAAGAAATTTCTGCCTCCTCAGCCCTTATGGAGAAACATTTCCACAAGGGTGTGAAGATTTGGAGGGCAGGAGAAAACCCTCAGCTTCCCAAGCTGATTTAGTCTGGGTCACTTTATATATCCTGGCACACAGGTTGTTGCAAACTATTAGCAGGCCACATGCAGTCCAGCCACAACTTCTTTTCCTTGACGTCATTAATCAGAAAAATTTTAAGTTATTACTTGTGTCAGCAATAACAACATAAGACAGAGAAGTCTTCAATAATACATAGCAATCATTCATAATTTAAATTAGGCCATCTACAAAATAATGCTGGTAAGTCCTGTACACAGCTGAACTGTCAAAGGAAGAGACCATAGTAATTCATTACAAATCTGCCAGAAATCCCTGGATAAGTAACCAGAACGAATATTCACTAAATTATCCAAAAAGCATGGTTGGCTGTAATCCATCCTTTTGTTTGAGGGGAGAGTTGCTAGTGCGCTAGAACAGCCTTCACACCTTGGGAAAGCCATAAAGTTTCTCATATTTCAGACATACATATATATATATAAAAGCAGAATTTGGCTTACTAAGACTGCCTAAAATCTCAGCTTGTAAGAACGACATATTTAAATCATCAGAGAGCTAAGCTGAGAGCTAAAAGCAAATTGGTTTTATATTTGTTCTTGAAGAACATGAGTATGTTCAGTGTGCAAAGTGAGGCACAAGCGACAAAAGAGACCACTGAGACCGTCATAAAAGATCATGGGAAGAAATAGTCCCAGCATATCTGTCACCTAATCAGTGGCAGTTTTTCTCTTGTATGCACCACTGAAAAAAAGTGTTTTAAGGAAGTTTGATATAGAGGACAGCAACCGGGCAATATTTACTGAAGGACCCTTGAATCCCAAAGAAGTTCAATTTTGAGGGTGTTTAGCCTCAGAGCTGCAAGACACTTTCAAGAAATTTGAAACATAAACCATAGAAGAAAGGAAACTGGGAGTGGGGAAAGCCTTTGAGGATGAGAACATGTCTTACAAATTGTCAGCTCAGACTAAAGGGCTTGAAGACTGTAATATGGGAATCCTAAAGAACTGAATATCCATTAGAAAAGTATACAGCGGACGTAAGCTATAGCAAGACATTTAGAGATGTGGAGTACCTCTTCTGAAGAAAGGTATAAACCCGGTTATTCCTAGATTACTTCCCACTTACTCAGACCCTGCAGAAGATTCATTTGGTAAACACATTCTTTTAAGTATTAGTTTCTGATTAAAATCTCTCACAGATTTTGCAGAAGAAAAGGAGTTATTTCTAATTCTGAAAGTATTTGAAGTAGCTGAAGTTTTTGTAAAGGTGCAATAACAGCAGTCTGCAAGCAGCACATCATCCTTTGTGACTAATCAGCAAATTCAGATGGCACAGAAATTGACAAGAAATGTCATCAATGTAAATTAACTTTTTCAAGCCATAAGAAAAGAGCACCAGCTTCATGTTACAACTGAAAGAATGGCTCCATTTTGGAAAGTCATTCACTATCATGGTATAGACAATGACCCCTGTCAAAAGATTTAACAAAGTTCACAGGTCAATGCAGTGGGAGGATCTCTGCTGTCCTGACTCTTAGTAATAGTCTAATCATGCAGAAAAAGTTTTAAGTGTTGATAATTTAGTGAATGAAATTCATGCCTTTTGACCCTGAATGAAGAGACAAGCGAGATTCATCTTGTCTTCAATTAAGTTTATTTTTAAGCACCTTATCTGAGCCAAGACTCACAGGATCCTAGTATTTTTATGTCTTTTTTCAAGCTGTATTGTAAATTAAATCTGTGGATTCTGGGTGTTGGGAAAACTTTTTCACACAACAGCCGTGAAATCTTGATTCTGCTGAAGTCAGTGGGAGTGCTGCCATTTCTTCAGCAGGGCCTGGACTTCAGCCATGTTGTTTAAAGTCTCTGTGCGCTGTCTTGGCTACGCTACCCACATGCTGTTCCCAATGGGTTCACTGGCAGGAAAAAACACAGCGCTATGTAAATGCTGAATATTGCAGCTGAAGAAGAGACAACATCACAATCTGAAGAATATGTCTGAGCTCATCTGTGAAATTTCTAAGATGCAGAAACCATTTCATTAGTTAAGTGATAAGTGGCACGCAATCCATCGGCACTGAAACCACTGTCAGCTTATGTTAAGAAGCTACATGAGGGTTTCATAGCACTCTAAACGTAAAGAGTCTTGGTGTGACTGCATAGCAGAAAACTACAATGCTCATTCACACTATACATTACATAGATCAGAATCAGATGCAAAAATTTCCACCCTAAAAGTCTGTGATAAAGATAAGCTGAACACAGAAAGCCACTATCTCAAATTTCAGTAAAGGCTATACAGTTAAAATTGTCTACACATTCTTTTGTTTTCTTTGTGTAGTGAGATGAAGGGACCATCTGTATGTCTACAAAGCCAAGATTTCAGACTCCAGACTGCTTTGCTGTATGGTCAGAGCTGTGAGGAGCAGAGCTGAAACATCACAGTCAAGGCCATAGCAAGGGGACAAGAGAAGAAGTGGGTAACATCCCCATCTTGCTGCCTTTAAACCTTCAAGCAAAAGGACACAACAATAGTCACTAGGATATCTAAGATTTTTCCTGTAGCTTAGATAAAATTCTGCCAGCAATAGTTGCCTTTGTGACTGAGCTTGTTTGGATTTCAGGGGTGTATTTACTCTACTGGCATTTTGATATTAAGTGCTTTATTCCACCACAGCTGCATCAACAGAAAGGAGCATTACCTGCCCATGATTTTGTGTTCCTGTACAGCAAGCCATTCTTAGTGTAGTCAGTGTCTTACTTGCTCATTTTAAACACCTCCCCAAATTCAGTGGAACTACATATCTATGCAAAATTAAATACTTATGTCAAGTGTTTGCAGAACAGAGCCTGGAGGTAGAAGAAAATCTTGTACTGGAAATAGCTGTAGCATAAATTGTTTATATTTTGCCTTTGGCTAGATTGGTGCATCTCTATTATCATTACTTTTTCATTTTAACATTATACCACTGAAGACTTAGAGTAACACCCGTAATAATTATATTTGAAGACTTAGGGTAGCATACCTGTTAATGATATCACTACACTCCTCTGTATTTCTGAGTATGGTTCATGTTTGCCCTGCTGGGAGTCACAGCCCTCCAGCTTCCATCGACCTTCCAGCCATCACACGCAGAACACCAGCAGTCTGCCTGCCCTGCCCACCATCACCTGCTGTGTCACCAGGCACAGCGAGCCTCCTGCCTCCAGACATGAGAGGATGGTGAGGTCTAGCTCATACTATTCCTTCCCCAAGACCAGCAAGCAACCTTGGGCCAAAGCCAGCCACATGTTAGCTGTTAGCTTAGGCTGCTTCTAAATAACTTGTTAATAGCTGTACAGTTTTTCCCAGGCTAGGCGTTCTGCTTCAGCTTTGATAAGAGCGTGTTTTCGTTTGGGGAGGGTTCCTCAAGTACATGTTGGGATCTACTGGCTGAGCCAAACTAAATGAAGCCTGAGACGTATGCTCGTGTACGTGTGTGTGTCTGTGAGCAACGGGCGGCAGCAGTTGAAAGCTCCAGTCTGGCACACCCAGCTCAGAGCATTTTCCCCTCCTCTTTGAAGTCTCCCTCCTCTTTGTGTCCTGTCCTTTTTACTTCTTGCACAGAAAAAAAATAAAGTATTCCTGACTTGATTTCCTACAGGGGAAATTAGTTAAAAATGTCTGTTGGTTCCCCCTGAAGAATATGGTGACATGAAGGAAACTCTGAATGGGGCATTAAAGACCAAAAAGGCTGGAATTTCAAAGGTTTTTGATGCCTCAGTTTTTAAGAGTACTAACACAAACACATCCGATATTGCCCCATAAAAATAGGGAGTTCTACTTTAGAAGGGTCCAAAGTCTCTGACAGCCACGGCACATCTGTGGCAGGTATAGTGCAGCCTGCAGCAGTGTCCTGAGTGCCACTAGGAGAGCACAGGTGGGGTCCACATCTTCCACTCCTTCCCCAAGTGATGCCTTCAGCACAGTGGGGTGGAGTTTTGAGCATCAGCCCTGGCTGTGAGGGAATCATTGCCTTCAGGCAGTGTGGGGCTGACCTGGGTGACAGTACATATCAAGTCAAAGGCATCCATGGGATCATTTCCAAAATGTTTTCCAGCACAGGCCTCTCTAAGGACACAGATGCATTAGACCATATCAGACCTGCATCAAACACTTCATGCATTAGACCCTGTAAACTTACAGCTGTGTTACTTCTTCACTGAGGTTTCCCAGTGGGCTGCATCATCCTGGGGCGGTACACTGGCTGTCGGGGCAGTTACCCCTCTGTCCTGCTTTGGGAGGACAGAATGTGGATACAGCCATTTCTCAGACACTCAAACACCCTGAGTGTCAAGAGCTGCCAGTAGGAAGCCATGGCCAGAAGATCTCCTCTCGATGTTACCTGCGACACAACCAGGAGCCAGCACTGCCATGGGAATGTAGTTTTGAGAGGACTTTTTGGGGCTGAGCAAGCCAAGCAGAGCACTATGTGTGTACTATGGAGCAGTGTGAGCTCCCAGCTCATTAGGATTAAGATTCTTAAGGGATGATGCCTGCCTCCTAACCCCTGCAGGAAGCACCCTGCCTACCCCACAGTCCTGTGGGCTGACCAACCTGCCCCATGTCCCCAGCTGTTCTGCTTTTGCACCAGCACCACTGCCCTGGCAGCAATGCCATGCAAGGGCAGAAAGGCTGGCACCCCTGGGGCCAAAAGCACAGGGAGAGTGGATGGACTTGCCCAGGTGCTGATGTCACTCAGAAATGAGTCACCAGTTGCCAACACTGGAGAGAACAGGAGCAGCACCCCCTATATCCTCCTTGCTTAGAATAACCTCTCTCTCACTGGTGCAGTGTTCCTCTGTCTTAATGGTCTTCCTTAGGCTCCTAGCAAAAAGCTCCTCAACAAAATTTAAGAACCAAACTCTGGCCTTAAGGCTCCTCCTTTGGCTTTATCATTAGCCTGTGACAAGCAACTCATTAAGTACCCTGCATTTTTTCTGTGTGTTTCTGTCTTGGCACTCGTAAGATTACAGCATGTGACAGAGCGGATGGGCGTTAGCCTTTTCAGCCTGACAGCTACGCGTACAGATTGCTGCTTGAGCCACAGGGCATCTTCCGAGAGAAATCATCCTCCCAGAGTGTGATAGATGGACAGAAACTTGAAACATCTGCGAAGGCTATAAAAATCTTGTGATAGGAGCCCATTCAGAGTGACGAAACGTGGTGTCTGTGAGACAGTGATCTATAGGGGCTGCCCTCTGCGTGCTGCTCTGCCACAGTGAGTCGGAGTTCAGCTGTCCCTCTCCATGCTCACTTGTTCCCTTTCATTAGTATGACTGAGACAAAGTGGAAACTACAAGTGGAAGTTTATCCTGTCCTTTGCTGTAACCCAGGCAAATCCAAAATGCCAAGTGATTTCAAGGGAGATTTTCCTTTTAGGGACTGGGCCTCCATATATTATATTTATTATTATAAAAAAAAAAAAAATTGGTCACAGCTGTGGGTGCTTAATAGATGTCTGCCATGTAGATTTCTACTGCCCTTCCATATTTTTAGCGCTTTAAAATATGTTTGCCATCTGTTCCTGCCACAGCATTAGAAACAATCACAGTGACTCTTTACGGAGAGGCCTTAGGATGGAAGTTGAATGGAGCCCACTAGATCGCAAGTGACATGATGCCAAGTACAGTGAATATAATGAGTGCGTGGCCAGATTTTTAAAGAGGGCTGTTTGTAACCCCCTTCCCTCCAGTGCTAAGGGGCATTTATATACATGTGTCAGTACAAAAATGTGCCTCTAAGAACCAGGCTCAGAATCCAAATAGCTGAAGCAACTGGTGCAAAGGCCTGAAGTTCAATGCCATGTTTTATCCTACTACACACATCTCAATTTCCAACCAGTCAATAGGAGAAACAATGGAAAACAGATCAGAAACAGAGGACTCGTATTATAGCAATGTAGAAATGAATTTGTATCCTGAGAGGAGTGTCTCCTTCCCTCCAGCTCCACAGAGGATAACAGCTGATAACTTGTTAGGTCTTTGCCAAATGCACTGCACTGAGCTAATATTGATGAAGCGGCTTTTTGTCTCCACCAAGCTAAATACCACACTCTGGGCCAAAATATTTCTTATTGTTCAAAGACAAGGTTCTCAATTTCCTTTGATTTTTAATATACAGGCAATCATCTGCTTCCACTTTTTAATTGCCCTCATTTCTCATTTTGTTGGAAAACTGGCTCTCAGCCAGATCCTTAAAGATCTCTCAATGATTACAAACAAGTAATAGGGAAGTGAAAGCAGATGACCTCTTTCCATGTCCTAAACAGTATTAGATGGCAGATGAATGCTGTTTTCTTTGGTGGTTTCTTTTGTTTTTCTAATGCTTGGCACAATTACATTTGCAGATAGGTCAACAACATGGAAACAACTTGCTTAATTCAGAAGGTATCTTTAGTCTGCACTCCCTTTTTCTTCCCAGAGTTACATGATACTGTTTCCATCCATTTTACCTGCCCATATTTTAAAGTGTACCACACCCTCTTGTAGTCTGGATGATGAAGCATGCAATCATGATGTTCAATTCTGGGCACACCACAAAGAATTTCTCCCTAATTTGACATTGATGTCAATGTGGAGTTATTCTAATCATAGCTCTGAAGTTTTGTTGTGGGAACCAGACAAAGATGAATATAAGACTCAGAATCAAGGAATGTAAAGACAAAAAAGACCCTCTGCCATTGCTTTTTCTGTTCCAAGAGGTGATAAACTTCTAAAAGTTCAAGGTCTGTGCTGCATTGTCCCTCACACTGTCCACAAATACTTTACACAAACACACAGGAACCCTGGGAAACAGAGACTTGCTATTTTTCTGGTACTTTTAGTATCTGCTCACACACATCTCACACTGCAGAAACACATAAATACCACGTCTTACCATAACAATATAACTACCATGATAAATGAGGCACTGGCGGTCTGATTACATCTCTGTTAAGACCAATGTAAAATCCAGTGTAAGCAGGGCCATTAGGTTTTGCTACCAAGGACCAGGAGACTTGGCCCTGACTCCAAGGCCAAGACCCTCAGCTGATAGTGACAGAATTATGGAATATTATGGAATAGCTCTAGATTTTAACAGAGCTACATCATTTATGGCACTTTTTTTCCCCCTAGTCCTAGTTCTTTCAGGTGCCTTTTTCAGACCACACCTATTACAGTCACAAAATAGACAATATCTCTACTTCGGTCGTGATTCATTTAACATTTTATTACACTGTGGAAAACCCTCCCAAGGCCAGTTCCCTGTGCTTGGAGCCTTGCAAGTGCCCATCCCCTGTCTGGAGATGTCTTGAACTTGGCTCCACATTTCAAACATCTTTTCTGTTCATTTCAACTACTGTGACACTACACTGGAAGGCCTCTGGAAAGTTCCTTGATGAGAAATTCTTGATCTCAATCATCTTTTTAGATATGAGGTTTGAGGAATGTGAAAGTACTGAGCAAATCTGCTGCTTAAAGCTGCAGACCAAGGCATGCATTCGTCCTCCAAAATTCCCTGGCACAGAGCCACATTTCATCACTCCTGACCACAAACTGCACTCTGTTCTATCACAGGGTCCTAACTACCTAGCAGTGCATACAACTCATTCCACAGGTAGCTTTCCCATGTAATGCCTGTATTTTTAAAATTTTTCAAGTTGTTCACAAGCTACTTCCTAATTTGCACCTTAACATTTCCACGTTTAAGAAAAAAAGTTTGGTAATGTTATATTCATGTTTGCCAGCAGTCACAAAGTCCTTTAACAGACAGCCTGGTATTGTGGAAGTTGGCAGGTGAGCATAGACACTTTGTTTTCCTGTCTCACTTGCAGCACTGAGGTTTCAGTTCGTACTCTTGTCCCATGACACTGCCCAGATCTTGCTAATCATGGATGAGCAAACCAGTGCACCCTTCTTGGGATAAAACTGAGCAATTATGCTGCAATGTCACAGAATCATTAGGGGTTGGAAAATACCTCCAAGATCATCAAGTCTATCCTTTGACTGATCATCCCCTTGTCAACTAGACCATGGCACTAAGTGCCACGTCCAGTCATTTCTTGGACACTTACAGGGGTGGTGGTTCTAAGCCAAAAACTTGCGTTCAGCAAAGCAGCAATATTTGTGAGATTGTTTAGAACCTATTTTTTTTTTTTAAAGATAATTTTCTTAACATGTTCAATGCCTCTCTTTCACTGAATGAACCTGCCCCAGAAGTGGGGCAGCCTTTTGTTTTTAATGCTTTTTAGAGTAGTCTTTTCCTGGTGTTCAACAGAGGGGAAGCGTGAGCAATCCAAGTGGTGAGCAATTATATCACTATTTCAGTACTGCCCTACATATGGGAACTGTGGTTGTGAAGGATTCTATTAGGGAAATGTGGACTCCTTTATTTAGAAAGAGACAGGAAAAGAAAAGGAAGGCATTTACATTTCTGCAATGAGTTAAGATTTATTGAAATCAGTTATATCAAAATAGTTGCTTGATTGTCATTAGACATTCCGTGATAAATTTTGTCTGCAGGGAATAGTCTCTTGCAAATCTTTCCTATGCATTTTTATTCTTTGTAGAATGATGCAGCACACCTACGGATATTATCAATCTTTTCATTGGCGTTTGAAGACCTGTTCCCTGGGTTTGTCATTATTGTATTAAAGGTTATTAAAACACATACTGGTAGCAATGACTTATTGTTGTAAAGTCACTCTTCTACCGTCCAAACCTCTTTAAAGAACAGCAATGGAAACAAATCTGCTCTTATCCAGATACAGCTTTTACCCAAACAGCTCATCCAGCTGAGTGCTGCCTGCACTAAATTTCATTTTACACGCCAGGTGTCTCATAATTAATAAATCAAATCTTCAATAAATCTTTCAGTTGATTTTTCATCATTTTCTGAAAATTAAGCTGTTTAAGTCTGAAGTTCATTCGAGCCATTGAAATTAGAGATCTAGCCATTTCTACTTTGTACTCCAGCAGATTTTTAATCAGCCATGCATGGCAGCGAGGAGCCAGGGCTAGGTACAGTCTTTCTGCACAACATCCACTGTTCATTTTTGGATGGGGTCTTCTACAAATGCTCCAGAAGAGACTCCCCAGAGGCACATTAGAGGGAGCAGATTTACAGGCATGGTTACCCTCTCACATCTGCCAAAGACACGGAGAGAACAGGCACCTTTCAGTTCTGCTCTCAGCCCAGGGATAGAGCACTGCAGCTTGCAAGGTGCGTGCAGGTATACCAGCACTACAAGGGGAAGAGAAGGACAAGAGGGAATGGTTTAAAATTAAGAGAGGTTGAGATTAGATGTTAGAAAGAAATTCTTTACTCAGAGGATGGTGAGACAATCAAACAGGTTGCCCAGAAAAGTTGCAGGTGCTCCATCCCTGGAGGTGTTCAAGGCCAAGTTGGATGGGGCCTTGAGCAAACGGCTCCAGCAGGTGGCATCCTGTCCATGGCAGGGAGGTTGAGACTGGACAATCCTTAATATCCCTTCTGACCCAAGCCTTTCTATGGTTCTATGATATGATTCTATGATTAAAAAGCTACTACTCCAGAGTGTATTCCTTTCACTGGTTTGGAAGGACAGGGCTGTTAATATTCTGAAGCACTTTGAGGACATCCACTCGTTCCTGTTCCTGTTGGGACCTGTTTCTGTTTTCCCCTGGTTTTGTAAAGTAGCTCTCACAGTAGCACCTTCCAAGTCTTTGCTGGTTCAGAAACTCACCCCCAGTGTCAGTAATAGAAATCCTGCCTATGATTACATGGATGCTGCCATTCCAAGCTTTCATGACAGATTTATCTGGATATTTTGTAACTTTAATACATTAATACTAATGCACTAAATGCATGTTTTCTCTTGGTGTGGGTGACGGTCTGCTTTTTGGAGGATAAATGCATCTGTCCACAGGTCTAAACCTGATTTTGTGCTTAAATGCTGTGCTGAGCCACGTTCTGATAAACCCTTGCAGAAGTTTCTGCTAAATGGTAACAGGCAGAAACAAAAATGTTAATTAATATATTTTCAATTATATTATAATTTTTTCTTTTGAACTGTTTCTAACAAAACCAGTTGGTTTCGTCTTCTTAGGCTTAACTCTGAAAACAGTTTACATTTTCACCTGGCATGTTGAAGTGCAAAATCCACGTTTGCTGAAAATACCCCACGCTTCAGTAGTCTCTTCCTTTACCACTGACATGTATTTCCATGGCCAGAACTCATCTAATTACTTGTCAGTTAGGCTGGCTTTGAGCACCTACTCATATCAAGATGCAAGTAGACAGGTCTGTGACCATGCTGCCAGCTCTGAAGCAGGAGCTGAGCACAAGCAGAACAAAAATACAGAGCTAAACTAATAGGGATCTCCTCCATAATAACACTCTCCAGTGATGCAAAATGTACAGCTACTGCTAAAAATAGGAACCAAGCACAAAGAAATACATCTGAAGACATGAATAAAACCATAAATTTAAAAACATTTCTTCGCTGCAGATGTCGGGAAATTAACCGATATAACGACAGATGAAATTATGAAAAGATAACTCCAGTGTGTAATATGCAACAGTATTTCAATAATTCCAAAGGGAGATGGTTCAAACAGAGTCTTTGAAAGCTTCTGTGTAAGGAGGAGGGTGGGAAAGAAAGCACCTGGAGATTGCACATGGGAAATCTGATGCTCAACCTTAAAACTGAACAGTGTCTGGTGTCTGTAACAGCTACAATGAAGGCAATCAATACTATGTACAAAATACCACTGTAATGCTCTCTAGTCTTAGATATTGCTAAATGAATACAGATGGCATGAAGTACTTTGATCAGATGAAATATAACATAGATTTTTGTCCCTAACAAAGCCCAACTCAAAACAAGACACGAAATGGAATGGGCCAGAAGGTCGTGTTAACCTTGTGGTTTTATAGCAAAGTGCAGTGGGAGACAAAAGTGGCCCAATGTTTAGAAGTTTTGCACATGGATAGAGCCAGAAAGTCTGGCTGCTATCTGTTATCCTCGCATTAGCAGGCAAGGCAAGAAGCGTTAATGGGGGTTTAAGGCAAAGATTGGTAACCTAATATTAGTGAACCAATATGTCTGTCACTTTTGTGTTCATTAGTTTGATCAAGCTGTCAAAACTTTAGGAGACTGAATGATGGAAATAGATCTAGCTATTCCCATTTAATAGCCAGCACTATTTCTATCTGCCTCAGCATTCTCCACCAGTGTGGGACCATAGCAGTGTCAGATGCTGCAGCACTTCACATACAGGCCATGACAAGCTGTTGAATGCTTTGCAAACAGTAGAAAAAGATTGATCAGTAAGTTATATGTTGTGTAGAGAAAATACTGAGAACTCAGATTCATCTTCTGAGAATATCAGTAAGTTTCACAGAAGCATTTCTCTTCAATGCAAACTGTAGCTGCTTCAATTCAAAAGTATCATTTTACAAATGCCACTGGATGGACTTTTCCAGCAGCCTTTCAAGATAAATCAGAGACATAATGTTGGCTCTTTGGCAAACAGAAGCAGAAGGATCCATTTTTCCAAAGACAGCAGCCTGAGTCTGAGCTTATGGCACACCCCATTTTTGTACAGTCAGAAAGTGAAGTGCCTGGCAAAGCCATCTGTCAGCTTGTAGGCACAAGGCTGAGACTCTGAAGACTCCTCAGTTCCTAACGTTCATTTCCAAATCAGGATACCCCACAAATGGAAATGATTCTTCCAAAAGAGAGGCCAGCCTTCTTCACCAGAGGATATCTGTACCACCACCTACAGCCTTGATGCTTGGGACTGCCATGCGTTTGAGACACTATTCGCATCCTTAAATGTCATTGAATAGGAGATTTCTCTAGAAATACCATCATTACCCTCTTATAAAAATCAATCCCTTGCCCTTGATAACTTCATGACTTTTGAAAATACTTTCTCCCTATTTTGTGTGGAAACCCATAGATGACAAAAGGCATTGCTGCTTCTACAGTGTCATTATCTTCACTATAACAAACAGTCTTTATTGCCTCAAGCTAAAGGTAATATTTCAAAGTTAAAGAGCCCAAATCAATATTTTCATTATCCCCACTATAAATTATCCATTAATGGAAGCTCATTAGGAAAGGCACCATCTTTGTCTCCCTTCTCCTCCGAGCGTTGCTCTGGGCTCACAGCTGGCATTGCAGGCTGTGCAGCTTTACGGAGAGTGTTTCCCCTGGAAATTATGGGGAAGCCTGCTGGTTCAGAGCTTCAGAAAGCAAGAAGGCAAGAAAATAAGGCAAAGCCAGAGCTCTTTTCCTCTTTCCTTTAGGCACAGCAGGAAGATAAGAAATAGGTCATGAATACTCACCTGCTTTGCAAGCTTCAAGCAGGAATGAAGCTGATGGGAAGGATTCTCTTTGAAAGGTGAGAGTAGATCAGGACCACATTCTCGTCCCTGGTTCAGACAGGATGTACTTAACTCGGTTGCGTCCAAGAAGCAGAATATGGAGCTTGAAATTCACAGAGTGGTCACCACAGCTAGATTAAAATACCAGAGGATATTTAATTCTGCTGATTTGGCTGAATCCTTTCTCAGATCTCTGAGGTGCCCACTAATTCCACCAGAAAAGTAAATAATAGCCAAAGTTGGCAGATTTGAGTATCAGATGACTTTTTATGCACCCTGAGCTAATTAAGGTAAAAGGGGAAGTAGCTTGCCTTAATCAGCTATTTTCCTAACATGAAGAATACAAATATTTAATCCATATGAAAAATGTATCTGAATTTTTAATTTTTTTAAGTTTAAATTAAATTTTACCATGTTCAAACTTTTTTATTTAGAAAAGAAAGACAAATCCAATACATAGGGACGTTAGTTCAAACCACAATATTGAAGGGAGCCATTGCTTCCTGAAGCCCTCTCCGCTGGTATCCACCGGCAGAGTGGTTTCAGAGTTCAAACCCTTCATAGCTCTGACACACGCAAGAAATCTGGAGACTAGTAACATCATGCAGCCATATAACTGGGTGTTTTGCATTGCCTTCTCCCGTGCTTGAACACATCCAGCCTGACCATATACCAGCTAAACAGAAAAAAAACACATGTAAAAGGAAAAACTAGCAAATAACACAGAGCTGGGGAAGTGATGGGAAACTTCACTTCAGCAAGTTATGTTGCCTGGTTAAGACACAATGGGAAAATGTGGGAGCAAGTCTGCATTTTTTGCTATTCATGTGCTGACCAGACCGCTCACAAATGTGTAAGCTCATGTTCTGTAAAAATGTTCCCAGCAAGTATTCGTATTTCTTTTGGGGTTTTTTCCAAGTTGTTCTCCATGAATGACTTTTAACATATCGCTGCTGAAAGAGAAACCAGAGAAAGTAGCTGCAATATAGTGAGAAAGTAGCTGCAATACAGTATGAAAGGCTTCTTTAATCCCAGAATATCCCAAAGGACAGGTTTCTAGGACTGTTGAAATGAGCTGCACACCAATGGACATTCCTCTGGAGCAGAGGTTCTGGCTCTTTCGGTGCTGGTGCAGCCTCCAGGGACAGGGTCGTGTGAGCTTCCAGAAAGACACAAGATCCAAAGGACTCGTAGAAGGACATCAAAGATATTTCTAGTTGTTCATCATTTGAGTGCAAGGCAGAGACCCAGCGTGTTTGTTTCAGCTGCTCTTCTTGGAACAAGGGGTGTAAGAGGTGCTCCCACCACCACATCTTGTTGGAGAGCTGCCCCAAGCACAGGCCGAACTGCAGCTACGCAAGTACTCGTATTCTTCTCTCCTTTATGCCAAAAATAATTTCTGAAGTATCAACTTCTTTATTTTGTTCTTATGATATTGACAAAAAGTTTTACTTTCTTAAACTGATGCATCATCTAAGGTGACTCAAACTTTTAAAGAGCCTCCTAATTCTCATCAAACCCCTCAGCTTGATGCCAAATGACCCAACTGTACCTATAAGTAGATTTCCAAACTATGACATGACAAATCCATACTTCATTTCATTTATATTGTCAAAGTGCTTACAGCCATGCCTTTTGTGCCAAATAAAGGAAGAAGCCCAGATGCAACAGATTTTAATTTGGATGTTGAAAATACAGCTGAATCACCTTCTGGGTTTCTAAGACAAACATTGCTTGGTTTACGTCAGTGATGCACCAAACTTTTGATCTCAATTGTTTTGACTGAAACATTTCTCTGGGAAAAAAAAAGGTGCTATTTTATTTAAATTTTCTTTCTGCAGATATCCAGGTTGAATGGAAAAATGCTTTTCTTGTTCTCATTCAACCCAAACTTCCTCATTTTACTTGGATCAAAAATGAAAACAAATCACAGACCTCTCTCCTCCTATTTATAGTGCAGAAAATTCACTTTTTTTGAGGGCGAAATAGAAGGAATAATATCTTCAAGCTGATTAATGTTTCCACCTGGAAAGCACCCATGTCATTGAAGAGAATCTATTTCTATCTTCTCCATTTAACACTGTGACCTCACTCTCTAACCTGCAGGTTGCCCACATGTGCTCTTGCCTTTTCCTTGTCCCATGCAGCCCCGTAACTACACACCATATCCTGGATCTGTTTGTGTGGGTGGCCATGGAGACACAGCTGAGCGCTGAGGTGAACTGTTACCTCATCCTACACTCAGGGACAAACAGTCTGCTGCTGTTGCTGCAAGCAACCAAAATATGTGACATTTGCTCTATCCTAGCTGTTCAAAGCTGCCTTTTTGGTCCCTCTCTCTAATCTGTTTGTCATCATAGCCTCCAACTTAAGTTTGGATTAAAGGCAATTTGAGGCAAACGCATTTACTTTGCAATACGTTTGTGCAATTGTAGTCCAGTCGTAGTGCATATGAGGGATATTTCACACCAGGCATTCAGACTGAAGTCAGAAGGGTAGGATGGGCAGAGGTCCAAGCTTTTTAAAAAGCTTGTCCTCAATATCTGAGGGGTATTTCAGAGGACTGCCATGGAGACCCCGTTCACCAGTGGACAAGCAAGTGAGGAGCTGAGCAATTCATCCTCTTTCCCCACAGCAGGCAGAGAGTTGGCAGCAAAAACAGATCTTGCCTTCAGCCTCTCACTCCAGAGTTCTCTGACATCTGCCGAGTCATGACTTTCTTCCTAGTGTCACAGCAAGTCTTCAAAGTATTCATTGTTTGTATTTACCATGGATGAAAAAATCAACTGTAAGGAAAACCCCTTTACATCCAAACTTGCTATTTCTTCTGCTGTCTATACCTCTACTACAGACCTGAGAATGAGCTGAGTATAGACATTGTGGGAACCTGAGGCAGTGGAGCTGTAAATACCCCTAGGACAGTTTGAGCAAGTCACATTAAGAGCTAAGAGTGCTCAGCACCGTGGTGGAGATCTCAGCATGCTGCAAGATTTAGCATTCTCATTTTTAATTTCCACCTTCAGATATTTCAAATTATTCTCAGCAGCATCCATGCTTCACACCACAGCTTTACAGTTATTTGCAGAATGTTTCATATCCTGGGTAAGAGTGTGTTGCTCTGTTAGCTTCCTTTCTGCTTAATTTTGTATTTCCTTTCCTTGGTGATGACATTTCAGCATTTTTTCTACTGCCATTTCCTTTGGTTCTGAGGAAGCCTAAAGTCCAGAGTATGATCAGAAGGTTTTCATCTAGTTATCATCTCTCCAGCAGCAATGTTTCCCCTCCAGCTGACCATCCAAGATGGACCTTCGTTGCTGTACTGTGACTGCAGTCACTGCACTGATTCACTTGTACTCTAGGAAATTCAGATGTGTTTATATCCAGATAATTCAGAATTAATCTATGCCTTCAGGTTTCATAAACAGAGACACTCTGGAAAGCACAAATGCTGAGACTCACCATGAGTGCTCACAGGAGCCACGTTTGCTGTTTGCATTCATAAATCTTCACTGGCAGACACAGCCATTGGCTCAATAATACATTATTTACCTGAGCAATTACCACTGATCAACTACTCCCATGGAGAATTCTTGTGTGGAGAATTCTTGTGTGTGTGTGGGCTGTACACAATGCATGAACTGAAAACCTCTAAACGCTGTTTATTTAGATGGGCATAGCTGATTTCTCACAATGAATATTGGGCCAGTCAAGGTCTCTTTCTAGACATTCCTCTTACAGAACAGAGATGACAAACTCTCATGAGTTATTTGTGAGCTGGTCTCTGCTACAACTGGAAGTACATCAGGAAGACACTGTGGTAAATCTACATTACAACTCCATCCCATAATTCAAACATGCAGAAACAGTCAGATGGGAAAAATTTTCGATCATGCACTGCTAAACTCAATATTAATCACAATAGAAGGGAATGTTATGAAAGGAAAGGCAACGATAGAAGCTACAACTTGCATCAACCCACAAGCCTTGTCAATTTTATCACTTCGTTAGAACAACAGAATAAGGAATATATATTTCATTCACTGCTTCTATTGCCATTACAGTCAGCATTGCAGATAGGAGGTCTGTCATTGAGAGAAGCTGATGAAGGCTGTAAAACATCAGTTTTAGCTTGCAAACATGAGAAAAAAATAGCAATAGGAAAAGCTGCTAGATCGATAAGAAAATGATAGTATGAGACATAGACTATAACTTTTGAGTAATGGATAAATTGTTTCACATTTCCTCATGCTCTTATCTGCTCCTTGACATGAAGTGTGACATAGTGAGATGTCACAACAGCACCAGCTTGTCATGGAGTACATGGGCCCTCACAGCCTCTCAGCTTTCTGGTGAATAATACATCACAGAAAAAGGGAGATAAGACCGGATGGGAATCCAGATTAAGAGTCTATTCCTGCAGTCATGAAAAGCAAAAAGTTACCTACAAGTGGCAATCATAAGGATGAGAGTGGGCTGAGGATTAAGAGACAATTTGTTGTTCACCGGGCTTGTTTCAGCTCTTAGTTTTGGTAGAAACTTGCTTTTTTCCCCCATACCTTTACAGATTAAGGAAAACACACTATTTGTCTCACTTATTTAGATCAACAGTAGTGAACAGTAAAATCTGTTTTAGACTGCCACCAAGCTATCACTTCACTGATATCGTCACAGATGACAAATCAGCCAAACAAAACACACTTTATTGTGTCAGGTTGAGTTTTGAATCAATTTTCCAGTTGAAACACTTGCATGGAAGCAACTCCTGGCCTGTCTCAGAGCTCACAGTCCAGTTCACACAGAGGGAGGGTGAGCTCAAGACAGGACTAACAAGGCTGCAGTGAATAGTCTGAGAGCAAATTCAGGGACTCCTGTGAACTGCACTCTGCTCCCAGCATAGGAATACAATAGAACTTTTTCTAGAAAGCTTGTTTGGAAGCATCCAATGGCTTTAAGATATAAGAATGAGCACAGCAACACAAAATCAAAGACTGCGTGGATAAATGTGTGAAGCAGATCAGCTAGAAAGAGAAAGAAGGGGAAATAAACATCTAAGTCATAGAAAGATCTCTAGGGAGTCCGCACAACCTCTGGAGCATCATAGATTTTCCAGACTGCACGCAAACTGAGATTTTCAGGATTTGTCTAATTAACTACCACCAAGTTACAACCATTAAAATCCGGCTAGAAATGATTCTAAGACTGATTATGCTGTGCAGAGAAGTATGGCAAAATGGTACAAAAGGGTCTCAATGCCAAGCAAAAATAAAAATTATCTAAATGGAAGCTTTTTAGGATTTAATCTCAACATTTATGGTTTAAGAAGGAAAGGAAAAATTATGTATAGAGTGTCTCTGATGTCTTTTATGAGGCAACAGGGTTTTAAGTGGTGAATGGACAACACTGATGTGACATCACGTTTCTCATTCAGCTTTAACATAAGACACATGCAAGTTATTTTTGTTTGTATTGGGCTGGCAGATACATCCTTTTGAAAAAACGTGCAATGGGAAGCTTACTAGACAGTGACGCAACACCATGTGCAGTGCCAAAGCAAACTTTGTGTCTGTTTCTTTTCACAATGACATTAAATGAATTGGAAATAAATCCACTGAAGTGACTGGAATTATGCTCATCTAGAAACCAAGCTCGAATAGACTCCCACAATGTTTCTTTGCACAAGCAAGGCAGTCAAGAGGTCCTTGGTCTGCAGGTCTCCTTTTACCCTGCTCCATTGGGGTGTTTGGGCCGTACTGAGCCACTAAGAATGGTCAAAGCTTTTCTTCAAATGAAATTTCATCTCCTCTCCTGCCTTTGAATGCTCTGAATTTCATAGGAAGGAGATGATAGGATTCCTTACTCTCTTAGAATGATTTTACTCAAAGCCGCGTATGGTAAAACAATATAAACACAGTTCACAAATTTTCCAAGTTGCGTGCAAGAAACCTAAAGAAGTAAAGCACTTTTCAGACTCCTTGATTGGTCACAAACTTTCTCTCTTTTGCTATTCCTGTGTAGCAGCTACCAACATCATCCTCCAGCTGGAAGCTGGGAAGATCTCATACTATTAGTCACCCTAAAGAAGAGTCTCCATCAGCAAACTTCCCATCATCCAGGACCTGGTTTGCCTACCTTCAAAAACAAGGAGGCTGTGCAGTCCTGTGCTTCCAACCTAAGTGTCCCTGCAGAGGCCCCCTTGTCAGCAAAGGCCTTTATATGTTCCTAAAAAGCATGCAACAGACTTTCCACCTGCCTCTAAATCTTGTAACAAGTGTTTTTGTTCTATGGCTGCTACGAATGAAACTCAGTTCCTGGACAGGTACTTTCTGTAGATGTACAACCAAATTGAGGGGCTTTGCCTTTCTAGCTGGCATTTAGCCGTTATGGTTGCTGCTCCTTTTGGGAAGCATGCTTACAGATCCATATGGATCTTTATCTTGTGCAGTTTGGGCTTTTTCCTGCTATTGCCAGTCAGAACACTGATCCAGAGCTAAAGAAACGTGGTCAGAACTGAGCTTTTTTGTAGGGTGATGGTTGGACCCATTCATGCAGTCCATGAATCTCTTGCATGAATTTTCTTCAGGATGAATTTAATAAAATTTTATATTTATTTTATAAAATATGTAAAAATATTATTGTAGACTTTTCCAAGCCAATTTCAGGCTTTAAATCTAAACCCACTTATTCATATATTTAACTTGATGCACATGACCAGTTCTATTGATTTCTTTTTATACTGAGTTCAGTGGAGCTACTCACATGTGTCAGGGTAAGCAAAAGTGTGTGTGTTTGTGAGACAGTGATTTAATTGCTCTGATCTCTTTTTTTTTTTAGCTATTCTTCATAAAGGATTGACTGTTAGAGGAAAACACCAAACGAGACAGTAAAGTTTCAATCTCTGATATTTTCAAAATAAGTTTGCAAATATCTCCTGGAAATATGCATCACCAGTTCAAGGCAAGTTGAGAGTTAACGGGGTGAAATATAACAGCCTGAAACAGGCAGAAAATCAGAATAAAGTTTTCTTTTTTATCTAAATGCAGTGATCCTCTGGAAAAAGTCTTCAACACTAAATATTTGACTCTAGCATCCTTTTCAATCTGTCCAATATCTTTATGTTTTTATACTTATATGTGTACATATATGCAGTATATAGTAAAACATATGATGTGATCACACACATATTTCTATGTATTTAATTTCTATTTATGTATACAACATATTTCTGTTGCTCCCCTACTACATATATTTTCTTTGGACTGAAGGTAGGAGGCAGAATATTAGACATACTATAGAATAATCTGGCAAATATTTATGCCTTTGATTATGTTTCCTGTTTCAAAGCAATCACATATTTGTTGTCCCAATACTGATAATCCTTCACGAATTTGCACCTTGTTCTCATTCCTTTTTAACATTTAAGACCACTGTTGGCTTTTCCTGCCCACTCAGTAGCTGGAACATAAATAGAAAAGACTGAATACTGAACCTATTTCTCAGTGTACACCAGCCTACCCTCGTGCTCACCATGTTCAAGAAACTGCACTAGGAATTTTCTTTTTCCTGCTGAGGAGAGGATGAAGGACGAAAGAATGACCAATTATAAACTCTGTTGTCTTTAGATGAAAGAACCTTTTTGTGGTGTTCTTCAATCTCTTGTTTGGGCTGTCAACAGCAATTTGATAAAGAATGTTCCTATGTCTGACCTGTTTTTTCAAGATAGTAACCTATATTGTATATCATCTAAAGCCAGGGGATAAGCATCCATTATACTCTGCACTGCTGTTCCTGCAAGCTGAGCATAGCCTTTAAAACCCAGAGAAGTTGATTGATAGTTGTGTTGAGAAAGCTGCTACTAACGATATTTTAGTTAAAGGGGGAAAAATTAAAGTTTCTTTAATCTGATTCTCCCCCACCCCCAACACCACACTTCAGAGGCCAAAGCTCATGATAACTGTTTTGTGGTGAATGGTCAATTGTTACAAAATTCTAATTGGTTCTGGGTCAGTCCCTTTGAAATGGCTGCTGTGCTCTAGTAATTTTTTCAATTAATTCTTAACAACTGACAAAACTTTGGATCTTGTCACAAATCGTTCAGATTTTTATAGTAGGCAAGAACATGGAACAAGATTAGCCTGGATTAAGAAAGATTCCTACATACATTATCACCAAGGCTATAATTATAGTTTAGCCCTCCTTTTTCTTTGCTCTCAAAATAATGATTAACTAGCTCAGCAGGGTTTTCTTTCCTGTAAGTACTTACTGGATACTTTTATAAGGATAGATTGTAGAAATACATATGTGGATTCCTTGTATGACCTATGAATAAATTGGGCAAATGCTATCTTTGGCTAGGAGTCTTTTTAGACATATTTTCACAGAACTAGATTTTTGGGCGTAGAGAAGTCCTGTACAGAACAGAACCCCTGTTAGTCAATCTTATGTCCTCACTAAGTCGCAAAGTGACCAAGGACCGGTTGTCCAGCACTGTTACTTAAAGAAGTCTCAAGATTGTTTTTCTGTTGAGTTCAGACTTCAAAGAGGTGGAGCATGTTGAAGGGCAAAGTCGGGCCACATCTTCTTTTGCCAGAAGGTCTTCAGACACACAGTGGAACTATCTGTAAGGTCTGTTTTCTACAGAAAACAAAATTAATTCTGAGTATAGTGGTTGATTATATCACTTGTCTGTAAAACAAGCACATAAGTGTGAACAACTGTATGAATTTTTATCGGTCCCTGCTTCAGCAGAAATCTTAAAAATACTCAGCCAGGCATGTAAGATCACAAGAGATGTTAAATGAAGAGTTCATTGGTAAATCAGGTCAGATTATAAACACTAAATTATCTATAACTAATGTCACAAATGTTCTAATCACTTAAGTTTAATTGTTTACATAGGATCTAGTTCATAGCTCTGCCATTTGTTCATGAAGCCTGAAGAAATGAAGTCTGAGTCCTCTGCAACTCCAGACTGGGTTGTGAATCCTTCTGTCATAACTCAGGAACAGACACATTGCTTAACTAAAGTTACCACAGTTAAATCCTTGCACCTGATCATGAGTGGCCATCCACTAGACTGAGAGCAGCCTTAATCCGCATCATGCATTTTCAGCCACTTTGACCTGCTCTATCTTTTCTATACAAACGTCTGTTTTGATGGTGGTTTAATGAGCTCGTTTTGATCACATTAATTTAAAACCAGAATATCACCATTGGTAATATCCAATACATAAGTTATAATGTAAATTAAACACATTTTAATCTAACAGGAAAGAAATGTCACTAGTAGTTATTCAGACTGGTAGCTTTCACTGAATCTTTCTCCAAATGTTGTAACGATGTGCTGTTCCCTTCCCCTCCTTTTGAGCTCTCTTTCCATTCGTACAGAGCCAGTTGAAACTGTGAATTTCTGACTCCTTTTTCAGGACTTGTTTATTTTGTTCCTGGCGTATATAACTACTTTACTATTGATAGTTACTTCTCATGCCATTTGTACTTATTCTGCTTTACAGGCAAGTGGGGTCCCTATTCTGGAAGATTTTTCTCAGAATTACTCCAACAGGAGTTTTTTCCATCTGGAGAGCTTGCAGAATTGAGCCCTTAACTATTAAAGGAATATGATTTCCAATGAAAAACATGTTGTCCTCTCTGGATCTACAATTTGGATTTTGATGACACTAAATCTGATATTTACATATTTCAAAATATTTTAAAACAGGTTTCAGTCCCCTCCCCAGGAGTGTGAAAACTTCTGCTCTGTTCAGTTTCTGCATTCCAAGTTCTCTAGAGTTTACATTATCTCAACTGTTCATAAAAAAACGTGAGTGTGTGCTACTTCTTTGGCAGAGTTGCTTAAGTCATGGAGAAAGGACATGATTTCTCACTCTATTCAGGGAACAATAAGCAAAGTATGGTGAAACATGCACACTCTTACCAGAACTGCAGTCATACTTAAGACCTGTATTTCGTGCTCCCGAGAGTGGTCATGAAAGTCTTTCAAAGTGCACAAAGCTGGGCTATGCAGAGCTGTTTCTTGCTGGTTGTGTCAGACTCCATTTCTTACACTTGAACATGTAATGTTGAACTCCTGAAATTTTTTCTTGTGAGCTAATTCATGGAGTACTTCCAAAGCATAATTAAAATCAACAATTATTTCGCCATGCTACCATTGGAAATACTGCTTGAATAGTCTTCATGCATTCGCTTGTGCAGTAAAATGTGGCTGTGGAGTCTGGATTTTGTGGGTATCCAGATAACTCAAGAACCCAAAGCATGACTTTGGGTTGGGTTGGCCCCTAACATGACAAGAGGACAGCCTTAAAACCAAGAACCAAACACAGTTTTGAGTGGTAAAACTAGAGAAAAATGCTCAGAAGGATCTAAATTTTGCTCCTCTTTAATCCTTACTGATTTTTTTAATCTGTTAATGGAATCATTTTACATGCCCACAAATATTGTGATTTTTAAAATATTCATCTTCCAAATAAAGCTGTCAAAAATGGAAAAATAATCACAAATATTTGAAAATTAGTTTCTCTAATTGGTCAACATTTTGTTTCTACTTCAGATATTTGAAATTTCTTTTGGTTCATCTGTAATTCTCTTTCCTCTTTCAGAAAAAAAATAAAAAAGCATTGCTTCAAATCCCAAAATAAGCACTTGTCATTTTGAAAACCTTGCACCTAAAAACTCTGATGATTTTGCAGTGTTTCCAGAATGACCAAGAGCCAATTATTTCAGCCAAATACTTTCTTTGTCATGATGGGTTTCAGACAAATCAGCATCTACATTTAAAGAAATATTTTGCTGAAAGAGTTGTAGATCACCAGATCTACAGCCAATATTCCTGTTTGAGGGGAATTGATAAAAAGGAAACGTGAACTTTGATATTCTAGGCATTAAGGTTGTGTTCTACCTGTCAGGATATCAAATTTCTGTAGGGCTGGGATCTCATCTTCACCCTGTCACAGATTTCCCACATAACCCCAAGCAGCTTGGCTAGTTATCTGTCTTCTTTAATTCTCCCCTCTTCAGTTTTTCATCTCTGGTTAAATATTGCCTGCTAAACACATAGCAAGGCAATATATATTCTATAAGGCCAAATTAACCCCTGCAGTGCCCTGACATCCTGACAGAATTAGATCTGCTGGTCAGAAGCAGTGGGAGAGCACCAGCTCTGAGAAGTGAGCAGGTTATGCACTTTGCATTTGACAGCCCTTTTCTCCCACAGCAGCGATACAAGGAAACTGGCACAAATCTGAGTCCACACCACACCTCTCCTAGAGATTAGCCAGCCCTAATCGTGTGTATGCTCCCCTCACATCTATCTTCCACCTTCTGCCCTGAGGAATTATGCTTCTCTTCCAGTCATTCCCATCTGTTCACGGGTAACAAAGAAGCACAGTAAAATGCTCAGGAGTGCATTATGTGCAGATATAATAGAGATTATGTGTGTAACCACGGAAATCTTGGAAATCTTCGCTGATAGAAGATGGTTCTGGTTTGCATATCTGTATGTGGTGTCATCCAGAACCTCCCTAACTGGGCTTTGTTCTCCAGCACACATGGTGAGAAAACTGGAATAGATTTCAAGTTGCTGCTTGTTTTCTCAGCAGAGGATCCCTAATCACACCTTCAGCATCATCGCTGATGTGTGATACACTTGTGTTTGTCAGCATTCAGATCATAGCCAGGATGGGTCCCATTTAGCTATGCTAAAAACATAATAAACCACATTTCTTCTTTAGCATTTTCCCTTAGACATAATACTTAGGCCAGTGGCGTCACTGAGAGATGCTCTTGAGAGAAGCGCTGCTTACTTGAAATTAGAGGTAGGAGCCATAGATCTGCTTCCATGAACAAAACGTGTGGTGATGTTGATATACTGTGGAGAGATTGCACAGCACGAGTGGGAGTGAGATAGATATATTGACAGGCAGACGAGGTGGGTAGGTGAGGAGATAGGTGAATAAATAGGGTTGATAAAAAGATTTATTCTATAAATAAATCTAAGCAACATATTAAAACACGGACCTTGAACAAAAATAATAGAGAGAATTTTCATCTTATTGCAGTGTATTTTGTCACTGAATTATAAAGAAAAGGAGATATAGAAAACTTTTTTAAACTTTATACATCACCAGCTTAGGTACTACTTCACTGTAGTATGAGTATTTCTGTCTGTGCACTGGGGAAGACAACAAGGCAGAACACACAGAGTAAATTCTTCAGGAAAGGATAAAGAAAAGCCACATCAATGGAAGAAGGAATGGATCCCATCTCATAAGCCTAAGGATGGAAGAGACTACACAAGTCCTAATGACACTGTAAACCTTTTCAAAGTGGGAGATTCTAAGAATGTGAAAGTAATCAAACCAAGAAATATAGCCTAAAACTACATGTCACACAATCCAAGCCGTTCATTGTGGGGCAGGAGGGAATCACATCAGACTGAGCAGTTAAGCACTGGGAGAGAGGTAATGGAGGTAATTGAGGCACCATCACCAGAACTATTCAATAATAGATTAGATAAGTAGTAGAAATAATGTAGGGGAATATCCTGCATGGCACAGGGAGTTGAACTAAATCACCCAGGAGGAGAATAATTGCAATTATAGATCTGTTCCACCACCACTAGAAAAGAGTGGTGCCAGGTGCTAGTATTAATTTTATTAAAAAATAAACTGGAATGTACACACTCTCAAACATAGCCAAAAGCCATATATAATCTACTTAGGAATGAAACTTGATCCCATTTCACAGACCTATATATTATTGTGTTAATTTTAATTTTTGCAAAGCTGATGCTGTGTGACACTGGAAAAGGTTTTGACCTACAAAGTCTGCTGAAGATAAGTCTCCGCTCCTTCATTTCATTGGTGCTGGAAGTGTGTTACGTTTGATTTGTGAATCTGACATTTCATTGTAGTTTTTTTTATATTCATAAAAGATGGCTTGGAATAATCTGAATATGTAAAACACTCTGAAAATATAAACAGTGTATTCCTCTGATCCTTGCAGCAGAAAGCAGAAACAACACTGGAAAATTAGCACACACAACCTTTCACAAGATGAAGGAACTTCTCCTTTTCTTTTGCCATTCTAAGAGCGTGGTGTACCACACATCTCAGGTCCTGCACCCAGCAAATTAAACCATTGGTTTCTCACCATTTTTATTGAGAGAAGGACTCATATTCTTTTTGGGAAAAAAAAAGATCAAAAGAGGCTCGTTCTAAGCCATGTGACTTTGGTGTCAATACCCCAAGGAGTCTGCTAGATGTGTTACTCAGCCTCCAAGCCGGTCTGTGAGGGTCAGAGTAATCTATTCTAGCCTGACAATAGCACTTCTCCAAAATACAGCTGCAGATTGAAAAGCCACATGTTTACATATGCATGCCTTTCAGAAGCTGCCAGAGCCTCTCCCCAAACTGCTTTCACTTACAAAGTTTCTGGGTGTTTGCTTACAGCAATCCCCAGCCAGATTTACTGTGGAAGATGCTTTCAGTTCAAGTGCTGTCCCCTGCTACTGCTGTCACCACCCCGAGTAACCCCTTCCGTACGTGAACTCGGCGAATGCAACAGAAAACATGAGGAGTCATTGATCCCGGCATCTGACCCAGGGCAAAAGATTTTTCAATAAAGGGACAAGTAGGCATATTAGGGGACATTTCCCCATTGATTTAGATCTGAGTCCAATGACATGACAAAGGGGACTGATGCCTTAACTGTATCAGTCATCTGCTATTTCTGATAGCAATGCTTATAGAGTCTCTGTCTCCCTTGAGACATGCAAGTGACTGAGAGATTGAGTTTCATTAAAGGTGACATTTGTCTTAATAATTGAGTTGCTAGTTTTAATACCTACTTTCAAAATATTTTGCATTTCTAAATCAGAATTTTTTTTCAAAAAAATAATTATTATTTTATTATAATATCCTGCTAACAAAATAACACCATGGAAATGATAAGAAAGAGTTGTTGCTTTATATGTTTTTAGTTCTGTGAGCTTCTTAATATGAAAATACAACTGAATTTTCCAGATAGTTTTTCACAGGTTTTATGATGCAATCTGTTAGGTTATAGTGCTAAGCATACTTCATTTTTAATTTAGCTGCTATCTTTTCATCTATTTTGCCTGCATCCCAATTTTACAACTTTACCACATGGTTATCAACAGCTTGTTAACACAAGAATGTACAAACTTGTGCCATTCTCCTTACCCACTAAAATGTCGGGTTTAGTAGTCTAGGGAAGCAGATACATATGTGAAGTTATTGTTTAATAATGGAAATTGAATGCAGATATTTAGTTACAAATCCACAAATTGTAGCATCTTTTAAAAACACATGCACATCCTACCACATAACATTTCCTACAGAGTAATTAGGGTTCTTTGCATCTATAATTTCACATGAATGACTGTCTAAGCAAACACTGAAATTACACAGTAATATACCATAACAGCTCCAGACTGCTTCCCTTGTGCTGTACAAAAAGGCAGAGAGTTATGTCACTGTATGGGTCACAGAAGTCATCAAACAATTCTACACATACAAAACACTGGAAAATGCTGAAAACAAAACTTTTTAAACCATGTAGCGTTTTTCAGTGTTTTATTATATGCTAAAGCACTTACAAACATACCTGAAGACACAGGAGCACCAGGTATTTACTCAGCTGATAATTGGGAATCAATGTAAAGGTACTATAAGTCTGTTTGCATGAAAGAACACGGGGATGTTCAGATCTCTATCAGTTCACACAAAGGATTCACCACAAATCAGTGACAGTGAAAGATTCAGTAGATGTTGCAACCACTGCAAGGAAAGAGTGAAAGACATTTATCCATGCATCCCAGCTATTTATTTGCAAAATAGACTTAGACTTGTCCTTTATTTACAAAAACGAGGAAAAGAGAATATTAATGTTGTCAGGAGTAACTTAGGGAATTGTATATATCTCACAGTGAGTATGGAGTCAGTGTGGAGGCTGATCTACATCTCCCAGGGGACTGGAATGCAGACAACATTCTGATTAACTGGCAGACAAATCTCCTTTCTGATTTGAGCATCCGTGTTACTTTAGAAAGATATAATAAATGCATATAAGGATTATTTTTTAGTAAAATATTTTGTTCATTATGCTTAGAAAGAATTGAGTTCACACCGGTCTCACAGTCATGTTGGCTCTGTGTGTAACTTTTCTTTTCTCACTGGTGGTCACAAAACTTTGAGTGTTCCCCGATAAAATATATAGGCAGAACTGAGGTTCTTGTAGCTACCCTTGTGGCTGTTAAAAGAAATGAGGAGCTTGATCTGGCAGATTTAGGGAGAACAGCCAGGATGAAAGCTCATCCAGATTCAATCAAGTGTTGATCTTCATCAATTATTAAATGACATCCCCACTTGATAAGAGCCATGCTGGTTCAATAATTTAAATTCAAAATAGAAGATGGCCATGAAAGAGAACTTCCCCAGATGATTTCTCATATGATGCATCCTCTATAAAGGTTATGCTCCTGATCACTAAATCTAAGTGTGAAAGTAATGAAAAAATCAAAACTGTGGGAGAGGATCTGTTGTTTAATAAAGTGTCACTTCTTTCTGTGTAACAATTCACAAACTGATGAAAAGCCTTTGAGCAGGCTAGGGTGGCCTCTGCTCCAACCAGAACAGCTCAGAAATCACTGTCCCAAAGGACACATATGACTGCAGCAGACTGAAGAACCAAAATTCAAAGATAGGTCTGTACAATGAGGTATTACACAGTGCTCTGCTGCTACATTCATCCTCAAACTCCCCCATTACTTCTGGTCTGGCACAACACCCAATTGTCCTGGTAGACTCGTGATTTGTGACTGGTTTATTGGATTGCTGACTCCAGATACAGCTCTTGATACTCTGAGCACATAGCTGCTCCGTTGCCCACTAGGGCCTGAAAGTCTCACAGCTGAGCACAACAAAATTTTGCTCGAAAATCTCTTACCTGCTGTTATGCTTCTGCCCTCCTCAGAGTCACCTTCAGGCACATCCATGTCTTCCTCTCCTGCTCCTTCCAAAAATTAACTGCATATTTTCTGATCTTGCAGGGTTTCTCTGCTTGTATAGTCTCAATTGCTTATTGTGCTGAATAACTTGATTTTGATGACACAGCTGGGAATGTTATGCTGTGTTCACACTGGACATTCCTTTAGGTTTTTTTTTTTTTCCTGGAATGTCTGGTAATGTTTTCTGGTCTCCACTGGATTTTATATAAAGACCAGCACCAATGTAATTGATGTGTTGAGAGCGGAGACTTGGCAGATATGATTGTCCCCTCTGTGCACTGATTATATTGCAATTACCATTTCCCATTCCAGAACTCACTGTTTTTCTCTAGAGTTAAATTCTTCTTTGAAATAAAAGGCTTTCTGCTTTTTGGAACAGAGAACTTCCCAGGTACTGCAACACAGAATGGGACACAAGATAAATACTCCTAAAATTATGCTGTTTGATAGACCCTATTTTTAGTAATAAATTCTTTACAGGTTTTTATTTTAAGCTATTTATATGATCTCTACTTTCAAGTGACAGATAAGCTGGTTGACAACCACATCTCAGGATGAAAGAGTATGTTGAACATCAGCATTGAGACAAATGTAGATGCATAGAGCAATGAGTTTCAGGCATTTCCAAGTCTCTCCAGTAAATCCATAACTTATATTTTCAGTATGGTTAGTATTTCACATTGCAACTATGAGGAAATTATGACTTCAGGTTCTTCAAAAAGGAAAAGATCTTAAGGACTTGATCTGACAAATTCTGCCCTAAGTCAGACGTATTCTAGAGATCTCATCCTTGCCTTCTCACCATGTAAGGGAAAGAAGAATCAGGCCAAGCCCAAGTTTAACCTTCAAAAGGAGCCCATTGCATATATTCACATGAATGGGAAAAGGAAATAAACTACTGGCTTTCCAAAAAATAATGCAGTTAGACCTCTACTGTACAGAAGATGCACAGAGAGCATTTTTACTGTGTGCCTCTCCAAAATTATTTCTTCTTGTTCATAATGATTTTGGATCATCCATGTTGTTCTTCTTCTGAAATTCTGCAATGAGTCCTTATCTTCCTTAAGTTTTATTAATCTTGCCTATATTCAAATGAGTCTCACCTGGGAGATAAAGCTATGACTCCTTTTTCTTCATCTAATTCCTCTAATGTCAGTCATTGGTGGCTTCCTTGCAGAACATGAAACATTACTACTTTTGGGTGTAACACTGCAAGCCTTCCTCTAGGCAAATGAAACCCTTCTTTTGCATATGAACACATAAAATGCGTAGTAAGTTCAATCCTTTCCTTAAAAAAAGGAAGAAAAGACAAGTTACCGTTTCAAGTTAGCCAAAAAAAAAAAAAAATCCATGAAAAGGAGAGAAGAAGCAGGAAAGTTTTCATGTTCTAGATCAACCCCTAGTGAGGCCATAGAGCTATGCTGAGTAACTCTGCAGCATACCTTACCTCACCTCGTTCAGGTGAGTCCCAGCCTGGTCGGGAGCAGAAGCCTGAACAGCAGGGGAGTTGGCAAGGCTGGCACAGTGTCCTTGTGCTGGTCCATCAAGGTGTATATGCACGTGATGATTAGAGAACAGCAAAGCAAAACAAAACAAAACGGTAACGAGTGCCTGGGCCAGCCTCCTGAGTAGGAGACTCCAGTGGGAAACCAGTCCTAGGCGAGTTTTCCAACAGAGCAGAGAAGTGAGAAGGCTTACTCTGCAGCAGAAAAAAAAATTGAATTTTCTAATTCTCAGCACACTTTCTCACGACAAAAGTTGTGTGATTGATCATCCTAACCCCAGGGAATTTTACAGCATAACAGGTGATATGAAAATCAAGTTTCCTGGAGCTGCTGCACTTAGAACAAGCCTTGTGGGGATTTTATGAGTAGGTGGAGGACAGAGAGATTGAGCAGATTTTTCAAGTCCCTTTAATGCACTCTTTCAATGAGTAATGCATTTTTGTACGTATACAATGCATTTATGTATGTATCCAACTGCTATTTAAATAAATTTTCCAGCTGAGAAATGTGTTTAAACACCATCTTTCTTTTGGAAGGCTCAGGGGCCAGATCTTACCCATATCTTTCTTTACTATTCAGTTGATAGAGCATTCCAAGGCGGCCTGTTGGTATCATGTGCCATGCTGAATGGAGGGGATCTCCCAGCACAGGCAGGGCTTCCAGTTATTCTTATAATAATTTTTAAAAAATAAAGCATTTTATATGAGCTTTTAACAGACAATATGGAAAAACATTGTGTCTTCCACACGCTTCTCAAGCAGTTGCACTTCCTCTTTTCGTTGCATCAGAACTTTACAGCACATTTTTAAATCTCAGTTCCAGCAGCTAATAAGCAACCCCTTGGAACTGGGGTTTGTTTTTTGTTTTGTTTTGTTTGTTTGTTTGTTCGTTTGCATTTTTTTTCCCTCAAACTGTTTGCTAGCTCTCACAGAGTTTTTTGGGATTCGAGGGTTTGGGGTTTTTTGGTTTGGTTTGGTTTGGTTTGGTTTGGTTTGGTTTGGTTTGGTTTGGTTTGGTTTGGTTTGGTTTGGTTTGGTTTGGTTTTTTTGGGGGTTGAGGTTTGGAGCTTTTTGGTTGATTGGTTGGTTTGGGGTGTTGTTTGGGGTTTGTTTGCCTGTTTCCTTGTTTAGTTCTGTTGTGGTTTGTTTCATTCCTCGAAGAGTCCCGTCAACAGGTTAGCCAGTACTAAATGTCCTGTCGTACAGTGGCTTGTAGCAATCTCCTGTTGTAGTACAGAGCAATTTATAAATGCGAACACAGTTGTTTAGAGCTGTAAAAGAAAAGTCAGCAATATTCATTGTGATCGGCATCGACTGCTCGGCTGGGAATCCCGGTGCATCCTGAACTTGGTTTTCTTCAGAGAAAGCCCCCTTGCCGCTGGCCGTGTTACCCTGTGTAGCAACAGCTTGGTTAATACGTGTGGCCAGTACTCTCAGAACCACCACTTTCACCTTGATGGGAAACGAATATTTTGGGATAGTTATTTACTTTGCCTAGCTACTCAGGTGTTTCGGGCTTTCGTTGTTCATGAACTCCTAACGATCGCAGCTTTGGGATCCACCAGCAACAAGCCGTGAAACCTGACTGCGTGCTAACTACTCTCGCATGGAGAACTACTCTTCCCGTTGTTTCTATTGAAAAAAACCAACCCTCCCCCCGTTTTTGTGGGTTCGCATTTTTCTTCAGTTGCTTCTGCAAGTCCAGCAACAATTTGGAGGAAAAAATGATAAAACAGAGAGAAGACTGAAAATTGATTGAATGAGGTGAAAAGTAGATTAATTGCCGAATAACTATTTCTTATATAGTTATTTTTCACCACGGAGACATCCGAGGCTGCAGTCATGTGAAAGAACAGTATCTTTAAATAAAGTTTAGTTCCATGTTAAAGAACTAAAGCAAGTGACCCTGGTGTATAGCTGCTGTATCTGGTTAAACTTTCATTGGTAGGGATTTAGAAAAAGATGGGTCTGCTTCTATTGATATTAATTAGTCTGGTGACAGTAGTCAAGTAAGGGCTTATCGGCATGGGAAATATTAGAACAAACAACCAAAGGAAGGTTCCGATATAGATCATCGGTTATGAAATATAGACAAACACGAACCATAGATCGTCTCTCTGAGAAATGTATTTTTTAGCCACGGAGCAATTCGCAGACTCCGAGGATTTCAATTTCATTTGCTCCTACAAATTCAGACCAGAAAAGAAGCGTGGGTCCTGCAGTCCGGACGGTCGGTTCGTCGCCCGCACCTTCCCGGGAGTGGCAGTTTGGGGAACCCCGTGCTAAGAAGTGCACCCGGCAGGTCACCTTAAGCGCATCCGTTTGGTTACACCACCCTCACCACAGCCTCGATATTTTTTTTTCTTTCCAGAGCAAGGGCACCCTGTGAGACACCTCTTGCTACTTGACACTAATTCGAAACGGATTAAAAAGCGAGAGGAGAGGTCAGACAACACTCCTAGATCACCGCAACGGCGAGAAAACTTCAGAAAGCCGAGGAAAGCGCTCCCCAGAGTTCTGCTGGAGCGGGCACCGGCTGCCGGCTGCAGGAAGCCCTCGGCAGCCTCGGCTGCTGCACCTCCCCGGCTGGGAGCAGCTCTGAGCCGAGGGAATTTGCCTGAGCCGCGGTCCCCTCGCTGGGCTGGAGGATCCTTGAGCATCTACATCAATTGCCCAGGGAAAGACAAACGGAAGAGTGGGAAAAGGAAAGAAATCCCCTTCTTATCTATCCGAAACCACTATAGAGCTTTCTTCCCCGCTGGGAAACTCCATGAGTAGCCATTCGCATACGCAAGGGTGAATTTCTTAATGCCACGGCTGTGTTTTTATTTTTAAATTGTACTCTTTATTTTTAAAATAAGAACCATTGATGCACTCTAGGAAATATCTTTCCTTTGATACTACCTAGTAGTGACTATTGAAAAGGCAGAAGTTTCAACTTTCTGAAAAGGTTTATTTCCAACCTTGAGATATAAAGCATGTGAACTTAGAAACAAAAGGACGAAAAAAGCGTTTGCAAATTAATATATAGATATATTAAAAAAATTTTAAAACCCCACTGCTTTACTCCAGCACAGCAGGTAAAACTGCCCCACGAGATTTCAGCTGGCGGGATTCGCACAAGAGACAGCTTGTCTTGTTCTGTAAAAACATCACACGAGCCCCAGTCTGAGAACCAGTTAGCACAAAACGTGTAAGAGAGATCTTGGGATATTTCTTCTCAAGGGGAAAAACACTAGGAAAGTCACAGTTTAAGAACCAGATCTGAGGGAGGGTGTCTACATTTCGATAAAAATGGGGAGAAGCTACTCTGAGGGATATTAGAAGTGGAGAGTTTGAGAGAGAGGAGCCTTCGCCATTACCAATCTGTATGAAACGTGACTCAGTTCACGGTAGAGCGACCGCCACGGCGCTTGGGACAGACGCGGGGACACAGTCCCCCTGGACTGAGGCGGAGCATCGGCCCTCCTGTAATACGGGAACGGGATAATTTGGAAGGGAAGCAGGCAGAGCACGTCCCGGTTTCTTTGGTGGCTCCGTGTTATCTCCTCCGTCCTGACCACAGAAAAAGCGCTGCAAGAGGGAGAGCGGGTTGGCAGCGCCCTTCCGAGCCTTAGCAACCTGTCGGCAGCCCACGGACACGCGTGGGGAGACCTCGGGCGGCCCCTCCGTGGGCCGGGGTGGCGGCTGTGGCGAAGACGGACACTCCACCGGCATAGCGGGGTCATAAATAAAATCGGGGCTGCCCCCGGCAAGCGAAGGTCGGGGGCCAGGGGAGAGGCTATACGTCCCCGTCCACCAGGCTGAATTGTTTGCCCGGCCCGGGGAGGCAGAGGTAAGGGATGGCGCTGCCCGGGCAGAGCAGGGGAAAAGGCAGCGGCAGCAAGCAGCGACTGAGCAGGGGGCTGTCCTTGTAGAGGGACGGGAAGGAGAGAGCCGAGGCGGCAGCGGGGAGCTGCGGCTCCCCGGGGGGTTCGGCCGGCCCCGGCCCCTGGCCCTCGGGCTCGGATGACATTTGTCTCTTGAGCTTGTTGCGGCGGTTCTGGAACCAGATCTTCACCTGGGTCTCGGTGAGGTGCAGCGCGGCAGCCAGCCCGGCCCGCTCGGAGCTGCTCAGGTAGCGCTTCACATCGAAGGTGGACTCCAGCTGGAACACCTGGCTCTTGGAGAAGATGGTCCGCGTCTTCTTCCTGCCGCCCGCCGCCGATGATCTGCCGTTCTCCGCGCCGGAGCCCCCAGTCTCTCGCGGCGGCGGCTGCCGGGGGACGCGTAGCCCCTCCGTGGGGAGCGGGGACCCCTCATCCCCGCCCTCGGGGCGGAGGCCGCGGCTCGTCCCTTCTCCCCGGAGCCGGCGGGACTCGCTGCCTGCAAGGGCAAAGCACAGCATCAGTCCCCGCCGCCGCCCGCGCCCCCGCCCCGCATGCACGCACGGCCCGGCGGAGCGCAGGGAGAGGGTGGGGGACAGGATGGGGAGGGGGCTGCCGAAGGCTGGCCGCGGTCCCACACCCTCCGAAGGGGAGAAGAAGGGTGAGGCTCTTCCATAAGGATCCAAGGAAATCCTTCTGCCAGCTGTATGACAGGAAAGTGAGGGGCTCCTGGGCACGGGACAGACAGCCTCAGGAGGCCGGGAGGGGGGCACAACACCCTGGACGCAGGTTGGTGCGTGTGCGGCGGCCTCTCCCCGCGTCTGCCCGCGGAGCCTTCCCTCCTCCTGCGTGTGCGTGTGTGTCTGTGCCTGCGTGAGCCTGTCTGCGTGTCTGCGTCCGCGTGCCCGTCTGCGTCTGTGTGTGCGCGTCTGTGTCTGTGCCTGTGTCTGTGTGTGCGTGTCTATGTCTGTGTCTGTGTCTGTGTCTGTGTCTGTGTCTGTTCCTGTGTCTGTGTCTGTGCCTGTGTCTGTGTGCGCGTGTGCGTGTGCGTGTGCGTGTGCACGGGCCCGGCCCGGCGGCGCTGGGGGTGCCCAGGTACCGCCTGGGTGGGGGCCGGACTGCGA